>JAVIAB010000047.1:9908085-10128085 GCA_032433765.1 Megaustenia siamemsis | reverse complement strand
TAAAAGAGTGAGTGACATATTGTAACAATAATGGGAGATTTATGAAGAAATGACAAAGTAGATTCGAATGGCTTCACATGGGAGTAAACAGAAAAAACACCGCACACAGCGGGAAAGAGTGCTTGTAGATAATAGCCGGTGATTTGTAATAGACAGATGGGTAATGTGAGGTATACAATTCTCGGATTGTGTGTGTGTGGGGGGGGGGGGGGGGAAGAGAAGACAGACAGGGCAGAGTGGAGGAGTACGGTGGGTGGAGAATTGAAGAACGAATATTGGAAAGAGAGACGGAGAAACACATTTTCATAGACGGACAGACCCAATACTTAGAAAAAAGAAACTAAACGGATGAATAAACTGATTAAAAATAGCAAAAGCTATATAAACTGATACAATACAGGCAAGCTATATAAACTGATGAAAACAGGCCAACTATATAAACTGATAAAAACAGGCCAACTGTATAAACCGATAAAAACAGGCCAACTATATAAACTGATAAAAACAGGCCAACTATATAAACTGATAAAGAAACAGGCCAACTATATAAACTGATAAAAAAAAAAACACCACTACATAAACTGATTTTAAAAACTGGCCAACTATATACATTGATAAAAACAGGCCAACTGTATAAACACATAAAGAAAACATGTCGGCCAAAGAAACCAATTTTTAAAAGCTGAACAAAAAAATTGAATTTTAAAAGGGCAGACAGGCACATATAAAAAGTATTGAGTTATTGAGTTATTTGCGGGTCATCATCATTGCACTCTGAACATGTCCATAGGTGCTCAGATCCCTCCTCAGCAATTCCCTCAGTGTCCAGCGACTGACGACTCCAGTTCAATGTTGGTTGATAAGTCTTCTTACACGGCCACTAAGTTTCATTTCTGGCTGTGCCCATCTTACTCCCATTTCCATCATCCGAAGAAGTGATGTTGATCTGTGTTTGTCGAAGTCCTGTGCTCTTCCCACATCTCGGAGGGCATTGATGATGTCCGCCCGATCCATCGGTTGCCCGTCCTCAACGACAGCGCAGCTAGCCAACCTGTCCGCTCTCTCATTTCCCCGTACTCCCGCATGCCCAGGGACATAGACAAAGGTGACCTTACGCATTTTGGATTTCTGCAACGACTCTACCCATTGCATGCGTACAAAGCCCGCCTCCACTTTTTTTATCATGCTCATCGAATCACTCAGTATACATGCGTGGGTGTAGTCTTGTATTACAAAAAGTATTATAAACAAACGATTCAAAACTGGCAGATAAAATAAACAGGCAGATAAAATAAACAGGCAGATAAAATAAACAGGCAGATAAAATAAAAATGCAGATAAAATAAACAGGCAGATAAAATAAACATGCAGATAAAATAAACAGGCAGATAAAATAAACAGGCAGATAAAATAAACATGCAGATAAAATAAACAGGCAGATAAAATAAACAGGCAGATAAAATAAACATGCAGATAAAATAAACATGCAGATAAAATAAACAGGCAGATAAAATAAACAGGCAGATAAAATAAACAGGCAGATAAAATAAACATGCAGATAAAATAAACACAGTTTAAAAACAGGTTAATTATTTAAAATATCAACTGATACACAATAGGTAGAGCAAATAAAATGATATAGGGGCAGACACGCGCAGACAGACAGGCACGGACAGACAAGCACGCGGGCAGTCACGTAAACATACAAGCACGGGCAGACAGCCACTGGCAGATAGACACGCAGACAGTCACGCAGACAGACAGGCGGGGCAGACAGGGCGATCAGACAGTTATGAAAGTTGTGCTCGTGGTTAATGTGACGAACGTTCAGACACACGTCACACAAACGTCACACAAACGTCACACGTTCATCACACACACACACGTCACACACACATCACACACACACGTCACACACACATCACACACACACGTCACACAAACGAATAGAGAGACACGTTGATGAACAAAAGGATTGACCTCTACACGTAGACAGAAGTAACAACAGGAATGCTGATACACATCTGAATAAACTATTAGGCAGACATAAAACAGATCGATGAAGAGTCAGACAGATGAACAGACAAACAGACAGACAGATAACCAGTCGGTCAAGTTGATGATCAGAGGACAGATTAACCAACAGTCCGTCAGAAATAATTATATGCAGATCGATAAACACAGACGAATGAAGACTGACAGACATAATGAACAAACAGATAGAGAGACAGACAGATGGACATACAAGCAGAGCAATGAAGAGATGGACAAACAGACTAATAAATGATATAAGGCTGTCACTTCTCCACAAAAACTACATCAAGGAGACATAGAACATTTCTTCTCATCAATTATGTTCCACTTTCCTCGTCTTATCATTGTCAGATCTCTCACAGAACGTTGCACTCACCACAGCCCATCAGAAAGAATCTATCTCTAGCCAGATCTCCCACAAACGTTGCACTCACCACAGCCCATCGTAAAGAATCTCTGTCTCTAGCCAGATCTCCCACAAACGTTGTACTCACCACAGCCCATCAGAAAGAATCTCTGTCTCTAGCCAGATCTCACACAAACGTTGCACTCACCACAGCCCATCAGAAAGAATCTCTGTCTCTAGCCAGATCTCCCACAGAATGTTGTATTCATCACAGCACGTCTGTTAGATCTCCCACAGCATGTTGCATTCATCACAGCACGTCTGTCAGATCTCCCACAGAATGTTGTATTCATCACAGCACGTCTGTTAGATCTCCCACAGAATATTGCATTCACCACAGCACGTCTGTCAGATCTCCCACGTCGTCTGTTGTCATGTACAAGGTCTCCTTGTAGCGGATGCCTTGCTGTAGTTCACAGACTGTCTACTCTTGATTTACTTTCATCGTGCACTTAAGAGATGCTCTTCTTTTCTCTATTGCAGCCATCACATCTGTCTATTTGTTGATGAGCCTAGGGCCTTTATCTTTACTTTCCAACACTCTAGTGTCAGC
Source organism: Megaustenia siamemsis (assembly GCA_032433765.1). Taxonomy (NCBI): domain Eukaryota; kingdom Metazoa; phylum Mollusca; class Gastropoda; order Stylommatophora; family Ariophantidae; genus Megaustenia; species Megaustenia siamemsis. The sequence continues at coordinate 10,125,092 of JAVIAB010000047.1, read as the reverse complement.
CATTTGTTAAACTCCTTTTTTGTCTGAGATAGTACGGCTGAATCATCAGCACTGTATCATCACGTGTGTGTGTGTGTTCATCACGTTATTATGACCACCGATTGTTATTATCGGTATGTCCTTTATGAATCTTAGTATAATCCAAAAAACATATTAAGTAAATATGGTGATACTCTTGTCTAGCACATTATTTTATTTGTTGAAACAACCCCGTAGATTTTATCGTCTCGTGGAGGCTATTTTTGACGATCATCATCATCGAGTGCCGTCTCCGCAACGAAGGTTGGCTACCATGGAGCGCCATTCTGCTCTGTCTCTTGCTTTGATGGTGCAGGTTGTCATAGACTGATTTGTCCATCTTTTGATGTTATTCGTCCATGTTAGTCTTGGTCTACCTCTGTCTCTTTTGCCTTGTATTTTCCCCTCCAGGATTACTTTTAGTAGGCTGTTGTGTCTTTTAACATGGCCCAAAAACCTTTGGACCGTGTTAAATCCAAAATAACAAATTGAAGAAATGTTGACGACACATGTTCTTTATTATGCTTATATCTTAACTGCAAACATGTAAACAATTTAAACTTGCTATTATTTTTCTTTGCTTTACTTTGTCAAATGCTTTGCGATCATCTATCACACGTAACACCAGATCTGTTTTAACATCGGTGACTCATCCTGCTAATGTAGCTCCCATAATGCCCCTGCTAGAAAAAAGGTGACACCAAAACGGACCGTTAATCTTTCAGTCCCAAGCTTTCACTTTAATCCCCCATTATCGTATTTTTAAATATTGTCTTCACTGGTGACCGTCTTCTCGTTCTGTTTGTTCACCGCTTCCATTTTTGGCCAACGTTTTTATTACTGTCTCTGTTGTACTTCGTTCCCTGGATAATCTCAGCATTTGGAGGGGAGGAGGTGGAGGTGTAATCCTATGATTGTCGTAGAGGATTAACGGGTGGGGGTTGGGAGAGGGTGGGGGTGGGGGGAAAGGGATTTCATGGGATTATCTGGAGGAAGAACGGGCGGGAGAGTGTCAGTAAAGTTGGACATGCACATCATTTTTAAACAATCAACTGATAACCCCACCAACAGCCATATGTTTCCCACCGAGAATCAACAATTTCCCACCGAGAACCAACAATTTCACATCGAGAACCAACAATTTTCCACCGAGAACCAACAATTTACCACAGAGAACCAACAATTTCCTACAGAGAACCAACAATTTTCCACCGAGAACCAACAATTTCCCACCGAGAACCAACAATTTTCCACCGAGAACCAACAATTTACCACAGAGAACCAACAATTTCCTACAGAGAACCAACAATTTTCCACCGAGAACCAACAATTTCACACCAGGAACCAACAATTTCCCACCGAGAACCAACAATTTTTACACCGAGAACCAACAATTTCCCACCAAGAACCAACAATTTCCAGTAACCAACAATTTCCCACTGAGAACCAATAATTTCCCACTGAGAACCAACAATTTACCACCGAGAACCAACAATTTCCCACCGAGAACTAACAATTTCCCACCAGGAACCAACAATTTCCCACCAATAACCAACAATTTCCCACCAAGAACCAACAATTTCCCACCAAGAACCAACAATTTCCCACCGAGAACCAACAATTTCCCACCAAGAACCAATAATTTCCCACTGAGAACCAACAATTTCCCACCGAGAACCAACAATTTCCCACCAGGAACCAACAATTTCCCACCAATAACCAACAATTTCCCACCAAGAACCAACAATTTCCCACCGATAATCTCTACTTGTGCTGTCACCTTCCCCACCCCCTCCTCCAAATTCCCCCCCCCCTCCCCTCCCACTCTCTCTCTTACTCACACACACATATACACACGCACACACACAAATACAACACGGCTTGGCCCGAGCCATCCCACCACCCGACCCCACCATATTGTACCCCCTCTCTCCTACCCCAGCCATGCAGCAATGGTCCCCAAAGTGCCGACCTCTGAACGCAACACAATTATGGAGCAATAATGGAAGTGAGACTGCCCATCGTGGACAAGTCAACAGAGGTAACTGAGGTACAAACACATTCATTAACATTTAGCATGTGCAATCACTTATTGGGATTCAACATACAAATATGTGTACGTGTCTCATGTTGTGTACATGAATATGTGTACATGTCTCATGTTGTGTACATGAATATGTGTACGTGTCTCATGTTGTGTACATGAATATGTGTACATGTCTCATGGTGTGTACATTAATATGTGTACGTGTCTCGTGTTGTGTTCATGAATATGTGTACGTGTCTCATGGTATGTACATGAATATGTGTACCTGTCTCATTTTGTGTACATGAATCTGTGTACGTGTCTTATGGTGTGTACATGAATATGTGTACGTGTCTCATGTTGTGTACTTGAATATGTGTACGTGTCTCATGTTGTGTACATGAATATGTGTACGTTTCTCATGGTGTGTACATTAATATGTGTACGTGTTTCAAGTTGTGTACATGAATATGTGTACGTGTCCCATGGTATTATACATGAATATGTGTACGTGTCTTATGTTGTGTACATGAATATCTGTACGTGCCTCATGGTGTGTACATGAATATGTGTACGTGTCTCATGTTGTGTACATAAGTATGTGTACGTGTTTCATGTTGTGTACATGAATATGTTCATGGCTCATTAAGTTGTGAACGGAACAGCACTGTCTTCGTCAGCTGTTGTCCTGAAGTATGATTTTATATCCTTCACTTTTCTGTTCTCTGGTTTTCTGTCGCTTTTTATCACATTCAAGTTTACACGTTCTTTCTCTCAGACTGTACTCCATATATTCCTGTACAGTGCTGCCTCGTACTTTGAAAGTACCAGATTTCGAAAGCTAATTTTGAGAGATGTTTTATGTTTAGCTCGAAACATGCTTCTATGATCGAACTTCTCGTTCTCAGCAGTCCTCTTCTTCTATTTCTTCTTCTATCCTTCCTCTGCTGCCGTTGGCGTCGAGGGGAGAAACAATCTGCGATTCTTTGCTCTTCTGTTGGCCTCTTCTGATGTTATTCCTTCTAGTGACTCTAGTATTCCCTTTATCCATCTCTTTCTCGGTCTTCCTCTTAATCTGGCGTTTTCGTAGAGTTTGTTTATGGCTCTTTGAGTCATTGTTAGTTCTTTCTGTCTTGTTATGTGGCCGAACCAATTTATCTGTTGTTTCTTTATGTATTCGAATCCTGGTTGAATTTTGGTTGAATGGTTTAAAGCTGTTTTCTGTCATTCTTCTGACACATTTCATTTCGGTGGTCGTTATCTTTCTTATTGTTCTAGAGTCCAGCGTCCAATTCTGGCACTGATAACTCAGAGTTGGTAGAAAAATTGATTTGTAAATTGCCCTTTTTGCTTCCGTAGTTATTGCTTTGTTTTTCAATAGTGCAGATACTTGGCCTATAACTTGGCATATTTTGTTACACCTTACATCTATCTCTGTTCTCAGCAGTAGTTTTATAAAATGGCACCTACAAATGTTTTTGGTGATTCTGTTATTGCGTCATCCCTCGTGTTGCATTGCTTCTTATAGGTTTCTTTGTTTGTTGTGTTTGGTTTATTGTAACCATTATCTAGTACAATAGAGGACCTACAAGAACACTCAAACAAACTCAACATCTCAGGCACAAAATACAACATGAAAATCAACATCAACAAAACAGAAGGCATGAATGTCGCCAAAAATAAACAGAACATCAACATAACTATAGAAGGCAGACAACTAAAACAAGTAGAGGAATTCAAATACCTAGGAAGTCTAATGACAAACGATAATTCTCAAACAGCCGAGATAGAGTCAAGATGCAACAAAGCTTGTGAAATCATTGGACAGTTATCACCACTGTTGTCCAACATGGGAATAACTCTGGAGGCAAAACGGGCACTATACAATACAATCTTCATCCCAACGTTGTGCTACCAATGCCAGACCTGGACCCTAGATGCAAGAACAATAAGAAAAATAGCATCAACAGAGATGATATGTGATAGACGAATGACAGGAAACAGTCTGAGAGACAAGATCAGAAATGAAGAATTGAGAAAAAAGCTAGGACTAGCCCCCGCCATAGAATATATAAGGAAACAACAGATAAAATGGTTTGGCCACGTGACAAGGCAGAATGAACAAAATACAACACAATGAGCCTTCAACAAACGTTGTAAGAACACCAGACCCAAGGGTCGACCACGAAAAAGATGGGTCGATGGAATATTAGAAGCACTAGGAAACATAACAGCAGCAGAGGCGAACAGATGAGCAAAAGACCGAAAATTACATCTCCCCTCGACGCTGAAAGGCAGATGAGGAAGGAAAGAAGAAGAGGGAGAAGAAGATTATCTAGTAGCTGTAGCGTCCAGGAAGAGAGTGTGGAAGCAGCGAAGTCAAAGTGGAAGGTTTTAGTGTCGACGATTGAGGTGAGAATGTAACTTCTTGTGAAGAGAGAAAGTGGTACACGTGCGGCGGATCTGGAAAGGAGAGAAAATGAACAGCCTCCAACTAGTAGTGCTAAGAGGCAGGAGAGAAAGAGAGAGAGAGAGAGAGAGAGAGAGAGAGAGAGAGAAAGAGAGAGAGAGAGAGATGGTGAGAACACAAAAAGTGCACCTTTTTGGTCCATCTATGGAAGTCAATGTCCCTCCCAAGCAGTAATATTACTCTTCCTCTCTACCAACCACCGCCATAACGGTTGCTCACCACTTTGGGTCTATGGTTATGGAAGGCCCCGGTATCACTACAAACGAATTAAAATCCATAATTGCTCAACCGCCCGTGACAGTGGAATCATCCGAATTACTAACTCATCTCTCAAACAAAGAAAGGTAGCTGTAGTGCCCATTACAGCAGTCTCAGCTCCACTAAGTTAATGTAACATCAACTTTCACTTTTGTATGCAACGTTGGCTGATTAGCGCTTTTAATGGTCTTATATTTGCATTGTGTACGTGTGTTTGTTTGTACTATATATTTACTTCATGTATGTGTGTTTGTTTGTTTGTTTGTTTGTTTGTCCTATATATTTACTTCATGTACGTGTGTTTGTTTGTACTATATATTTACTTCATGTACGTGTGTTTCTTTGTTTGTTTGTCCTATATATTTACTTCATGTACGTGTGTTTGTTTGTACTATATATTTACTTCATGTACGTGTGTTTGTTTGTCCTATATATTTACTTCATGTACGTGTGTTTGTTTGTCCTATATATTTACTTCATGTACGTGTGTTTGTTTCTTTGTTTATTTGTTTGTTTGTCCTATATATTTACTTCATGTACGTGTGTTTGTTTGTTTGTCCTATATATTTATTTCATGCACGTGTGTTACTTTGTTTGTCCTATATATTTACTTCACGTACGTGTGTTTGTTGTCTGTTTGTTTGTTTGTCCTATATATTTACTTCACGAACGTGTGTTTGTCGTTTGTTTGTTTGTTTGTCCTATATATTTACGTCACGTACTTGTGTTTGTTGTGTGTTTGTTTGTCCTATATATTTACTTCATGTACGTGTGTTTGTTTGATTGTTTGTCCTATATATTTACTTCATGTGCGGGTGTTTGTTTGTTTGTTTGTCCTATATATTTACTTCATGTACGTGTGTTTGTTTGTTTGTTTGTCCTATATATTTACTTCATGTAAGTGTGTTTGTTTGTTTGTCCTATATATTTACTTCATGTACGTGTGTTTGTTTGTTTGTTTGTCCTATATATTTACTTCATGTACGTGTGTATGTTTGTTTGTTTGTTTGTCCTATATATTTACTTCATGTACGTGTGTTTGTTTGTTTGTTTGTCCTATATATTTACTTCATGTACGTGTGTTTGTTTGTTTGTCCTATATATTTACTTCATGTACGTGTGTTTGTTTGTTTGTTTGTCCTATATATTTACTTCATGTACGTGTGTTTGTTTGTCCTATATATTTACTTCATGTACGTGTGTTTGTTTCTTTGTTTATTTGTTTGTTTGTCCTATATATTTACTTCATGTACGTGTGTTTGTTTGTTTGTTTGTCCTATATATTTATTTCATGCACGTGTGTTTGTTTATTTGTCCTATATATTTACTTCATGTGCGGGTGTTTGTCGTTTGTTTGTTTGTTTGTCCTATATATTTACTTCACGTACTTGTGTTTGTTGTTTGTTTGTTTGTCCTATATATTTACTTTATGTACGTGTGTTTGTTTGATTGTTTGTCCTATATATTTACTTCATGTGCGGGTGTTTGTTTGTTTGTTTGTCCTATATATTTACTTCATGTACGTGTGTTTGTTTGTTTGTTTGTTTGTCCTGTATATTTACTTCATGTACGTGTGTTTGTTTGTTTGTTTGTCCTATATATTTACTTCATGTAAGTGTGTTTGTTTGTTTGTCCTATATATTTACTTCATGTACGTGTGTTTGTTTGTTTGTTTGTCCTATATATTTACTTCATGTACGTGTGTATGTTTGTTTGTCCTATATATTTACTTCATGTACGTGTGTTTGTTTGTTTGTTTGTCCTATATATTTACTTCATGTGCGGGTGTTTGTTTGTTTGTTTGTCCTATATATTTACTTCATGTACGTGTGTTTGTTTGTTTGTTTGTTTGTCCTATATTTTTTACTTCATGTACGTGTGTATGTTTGTTTGTTTGTTTGTTTGTTTGTCCTATATATTTACTTCATGTACGTGTGTTTGTTTGTTTGTTTGTCCTATATATTTACTTCATGTAAGTGTGTTTGTTTGTTTGTCCTATATATTTACTTCATGTACGTGTGTTTGTTTGTTTGTTTGTCCTATATATTTACTTCATGTACGTGTGTATGTTTGTTTGTTTGTTTGTCCTATATATTTACTTCATGTACGTGTGTTTGTTTGTTTGTTTGTCCTATATATTTACTTCATGTACGTGTGTTTGTTTGTTTGTTTGTCCTATATATTTACTTCATGTACGTGTGTTTGTTTGTTTGTCCTATATATTCACTTCATGTACGTGTGTTTGTTTGTTTGTTTGTTTGTCCTATATATTTACTTCATGTACGTGTGTTTGTTTGTTTGTCCTATATATTCACTTCATGTACGTGTGTTTGTTTGTTTGTTTGTCCTATATATTCACTTCATGTACGTGTGTTTGTTTGTTTGTTTGTTTGTCCTATATATTTACTTCATGTATGTGTTTTTCTCCAAAAAATGTTCAACATCATTTGGAAAACAGAGAAGACGCCTCATAAATGGAAAAAATGAATCATTGTTAAGATCCCAAAAAAGGGCAATCTTAGAGATTGTAACAACTGGAGAGGCGTGACACTTTTGTCAGTTGCCTCAAAGTTATTCTGCAAAATCATCCTAAATAGAATACAGGATTCAATAGATACAGTAATGCGTGAAGAACAGGCTGGGTTTAGAAAAGGGAGAAGCTGTATTGACCACATTTTCACTCTACGACTTATATTGGAGGAACACATTGAAAAGCAAAAACCTTTTGTACTTAACTTCATCGACTTCAAAAAAGCATTTGATAGTATTCATAGAGATTCTTTGTGGAAAATTCTGAAGCAATATGGTTTACCATCAAAAATCATAAATATTATCAAAGACATGTATGATGGTTACACATGTGCAGTTCGAACAGAGGAAGGACTGAGCGAATGTTTCCCAATAGAAACTGGGGTTAAACAAGGATGTATTTTATCGCCCTTGTTATTTGGAATTGTTATGGACTTCATAATGAAGAAATGCTGCACTGGTAATAAAGGCATCGAATGGATACAAGGAGACCATTTGGAGGACCTCGACTTTGCTGATGACATAGTTCTCATCAGCAGTCAGATAAAAACGATGCAGGAAAACACAAATGAACTATCATCAATAGCCAGCAAAATTGGGCTTGAGATCAATCATGAAAAGACTAAAGTCATGACTAGTTTAATTCCAACAGGTGACAAAATATACATGGAAAACAAACCAGTAGAAGAGATCGATCACTTTATCTATCTTGGAAGTCACATTGATCGAGAAGGGGATACGAGCAAAGAAATTAAAATCAGAATAGCTAAAGCAGCAATGTCTTTCAGAAGCCTTGAAAAGTTGTGGAAATCAAAACTTATCAGCACAAACACAAAACTTAGGCTATTCAAATCAAATGTACTATCAACCCTTACGTATGCGTGTGAAAGCTGGAAAACAACAAGAGATATAGAAACAAAGTTGAACGCATTCGAAAATAAATGTCTAAGGAAAATACTTGGTATAGCATGGAACGAATTCAAAACAAATGAGGAAATTAGAGAAATCGCCAATCAACCACTAATATCTTCAGTAATAAAGAAAAGACGATGGTCATACGTTGGACATGTGATGAGAAGAGATAATAACCGAATAGCAAAGCAAGCCCTCATATGGGAAACAACAGGTAAAAGAAAAAGAGGAAGACCCAGGGAGACACTGAGAAGAACATTGATGAGAGAGGCAAGAGCAGCAGGAGTCGGCTCCCTCAATGAGATAGAACTGCTTGCACAGAACAGAGACAGATGGCGAGATTTGATAAAATATCTTTAAAAGAAAACTGCTAGAACAAAAAAATCCATATAGGAGAAGGTGTATCTTGGTCTACGCCCTATGGGCCGGTTACGGCTCGAAAGGTCAATAGATGTGTTTTTGTCTAAGTTGATACAAATTGGTATAGTTTAGGTTCTGAGAACGGATTAATTTACTTTCCGTGATTTCTATTTTGTTTTAAAAAGTATTCGGATTTCGTACAATTCAGAGTTCGAACTGCCTCCATGAGCTAATTCAGGTCCACGTAACACCACCGTGGATGTTTGTGCCCTCTCTTTATTCCTCTCTTCACGTTATCTTTTCTCCAAAAATCCGTCCACGCGTTTTCACTTTCTCTTTCATCCAACATTCTCTCCCAATCTCTTTATTTCATTATCTGCAATTCTCACTTTCTCTTTCATCCAACATTCTCTCCCAATCTCTTTATTTTATTATCTGCAATTCTCACTTTCTCTTTCATCCAACATTCTCACACAATCTCTTATTTCATTATCTGCAATTCTCACTTTCTCTTTCATCCAACATTCTCACTCAATCTCTTTATTTCATTATCTGCAATTCTCACTTTCTCTCCATCTTTGGATAATTTTCCTCTCCATTTAATTTCATCCCGTCTCTTTCCATGTAACGTTTGCTTTTTCTCTCTTTTCTCCAAAACTAGACTTTCATATTCGTTGATCATCTATTCTTGCTCTATCTATCTTACTATCATTTCACGTCTGTTGAAAAATCTCTCTCCATTTCATTTTTCCTCCTCTGTCTCACTTTCTTTCTTTCTTTCTATCTTTCTTTCTTTCTTTCTTTCTTTCTTTCTTTCTTTCTTTCTTTCTTCCTTTCTTCCTTCTTTCTTTCTTTCTTTCTTTCTTTCATTCATTCATTCTTTCTTTCTTTCTTTTCTTCTTTCTTTCTTCCTTTATTTATTTCTTTACTTCTTTCTTTCTTTCGTTCATTCTCTTTCATATTTGTCTTTCTTCTCAGTGGTAAGAAAGGGGAAGCAGTGTGAGTTGTACTCGTGGTTGAAGAAAAAAAATACTCCCGCGGTCGACCCAGCCGCTGACAGAAATGGGTACCAGGGTATTACACTGGGAATGTGAGAAATGCCACCTCGCATCGTCATTTTCTATGCTTGAGGCGGCACTATCCAGAAGTCTCCGATCACTTCTGGATAGGCAGCTGAGCACATATGGGTGGAAACTCGCGTGCTAGGACGCCAATTCAAGTCTAGTACTGCACCTTTACTATTTCTTCTCACTTTTTAAAATATTTCTTTCTGTTCTTCTTTACATTTTTTACGTTCTGTCTTTCCCATTTTTCTTATATCATCTCTTCTATTCCATTTTCTCTTCGATTTTCTTTCATTCATTCTCTCTGTCTCTCTTTTTCTTCTTCTTCTTCATTCTCCTGGTCATTTTTTCAATTATGTCCCCAAATCAGATAACTTTAAATGCTCTTTCTTTCTCTCCATCCTCTTGTTTCACTGTCCCATCGCCTCTCCTTTCTTTGTTTTACATTTGTTGTTATCGAATCTCTCTCTCTCTCTCTCTCTCTCTCTCTCTCTCTCTCTCTCTCTAAACGGAAATCTCTCACGCCCCACTCGCCCTCGGAAATGTCTCCCACACTCTTGTACACGTGGACACCACGTGATGGCTGACATGTATCCCATAATTCCCCATTTGTTGGGCACACTTCCGGTACAAATGACTTCACACACGCACCACAATCGTGACAATCTTCATTTCTCTCTACCACTGACGTTTGTTTGTTCCATGCAGGCGCTCATCTAGGATGGACGTTAATAGCGACAGACAGACCAGCTGAGTGATGTGAGCTGTCATGGGGTCGATGTTGGGTCGCTAGCTTTTCCGTCAAATTGATGTGGCCGGTGAGTTGTTGGTGGTCTTCTTGTTTCACAGGGGTCCTAGCGAGGCAAGTCAGAGCTTAGAGGGGTCCCAGCGAGGCAAGTCTTTTTGTTTTACAGGGGTCCTAGCGAGGCAAGTCAGAGCTTAGAGGGGTCCCAGCGAGGCAAGTCAGAGCTTAGAGGGGTCCCAGCGAGGCAAGTCAGAGCTCAGAGGGGTCCCAGCTAGGCAAGTCAGAGCTTACAGGGATCCGAGAGAGACAAATCAGAGCTTACACGGGTCCGAGAGAGACAAGTCAGAGCTTACAGATGTCAGAGAGACAAGTCAGATCTTACAGGGGTCTGAGAGAGACACGTCAGAGCTTAAAGGGGTCTGAGAGAGACACATCAGAGCTTACAGGGGTCCGAGAGAAAACAGTCCGAGCTAACAGGGGCTCATAGAGACAGGTCAGAGCTTAAAGTGGTCCAGAGAGACAAGTCAGAGCTTACAGAGGTCCGAGAGAGACAAGTCAGAGCTTACAGGGGTCCGAGAGAGACAAGTCAGAGCTTACAGAGGTCCCAGCGAGGCAAGTCAGAGCTTACAGGGGCCCAGATATGCATGTCTGAGCTTACAGGGGTCCGAGAGAAAACAGTCAGAGCTTACAGGGGCCTGAGAGAGACACCTCAGAGCTTACAGGGGTCCGAGAGAAAACAGTCAGAGCTTGCAGAGGTTTACAGAAAACAGTCAGAGCTTACAGGAGTCCAGAGAGACAGGTCAGAGCATTACATGGGTCCAGAGAGACAAGTCAGAGCTTAGAGGGTTCCGAGAGAAAACAGTCAGAGCTTACAGAGGCTAGGTGAGACAGGTCAGAGCATACAGGGGCCCAGAGAGACCAGCTTTAGGTCACATGGTCCGAGAGAGACAAGTTACCGTTTAACCGTCAGATCGGTTGGTCTAGTACTAGGTCATCTATAGCAGGTACAAGTGTTAGCACGACCGGCATCAAACTGCCACTCTCATAGTTAGCCAGTCTTATAAAGACACAAACTAGTCATCTAGTTAGCCAGTCTTATAAAGACACAGACTATTAGTCTCATAGTTAGTCAGTCTTATAAAGACAGACTATTAGTCTCATAGTTAGTCAGTCTTATAAAGACACAGACTATTAGTCACATAGTTAGTCAGTCTTATAAAGACACAGACTATTAGTCACATAGTTAGTCAGTCTGATAAAGACACAGACTATTAGTCACATAGTTAGTTAGTCTTATAAAGACACAAACTACTAGTCTCATAGTTAATCAGTCTTATAAAAACACAGACTATTAGTCACATAGTTAGCCAGTTTTATAAAGACACAGACTATTAGTGATCTAGTTAGCCAGTCTTATAAAGACACAGACTATTAGTCATCTAGTTAGTCAGTCTTATAAAGACACAGACTATTAGTCACATAGTTAGTCAGTCTTATAACGACACGGACTATTAGTCATCTAGTTAGCCAGTCTTATAAAGACACAGACTATTAGTCACATAGTTAGCCAGTTTTATAAAGACACAGACTATTAGTGATCTAGTTAGCCAGTCTTATAAAGACACAGACTATTAGTCATCTAGTTAGCCAGTCTTATAAAGACACAGACTATTAGTCATCTAGTTAGTCTGTCTTATAAAGACACAGACTATTAGTCACATAGTTAATCAGTCTTATAAAGACACAGACTATTAGTCATCTAGTTAGTCAGAATTCATGAGGTAGATTTGTTTGAAGGAAGCTTCACGAAAGAAAGAAACATGAAGACTTGGTCAACTATGAGTCGCTTACAAACACAGATCACCTGTCTCCAATTCCAGTAATCAGGAAATAAACAGTGGTAACCACTGAAATGATATGATCAACAATAAATGTGACAAAATGTGACGATGTCAGAAGTAGATGTACGTGGACGTGTACCAAAAACACAGAGCCATGTCCTGGAGCAACACCGGAAATGTGGACCTGTGACTTTGCAAATATCATCTAGATGCATGTAGTAATAGCAGGCATAAGGTGAGACCACCTAAAAAATGGGTGAGAGAGAGAGAGAGAGAGAGAGAGAGAGAGATGGTTACATTTCATTCTCTGATTCCTTCATCCGAACTTAAAAAAGGCGTTAAATGTACTATAGCTGTGTTTTAGTTTACATGAAACGTAGTTTATACTTCTTTAGCCTAATACACTAACAGCACAAGCACAAAATACAACATGGAAATCAACATCAACAAAACAGAAGTCATGAATATCTCAAAAGAGAAACAGAACATCAACATAACTATAGAAGGGAGACAACTAAAACAAGTAGAGGAATTCAAATACCTAGGAAGTTTAGTGACAAATGATAATTCTCAAACAGCAGAGATAGAATCAAGATGCAACAAAGCTGGTCAAATCATTGGACAGCTATCACCACTATTGTTTTACAAGGAAATAACTCTAGAGACAAAACGGGCACTATACAATACAATCTTCATCCCAACGTTGTGCTACCAATGCCAGACCTGGACCCTAGATGCAAGAACAATAAGAAAAAATATCCTTTACTGATATGAAATGTGTTAGACAAATGACAGGAAATAGTCTGAGAGATAAGCTCAGAAATGAAGAACTGAGAAAAAAGCTAGGAATAGCCCCCGCCATAGAATATATAAGGAGACAACAGATACAATGGTTTGGCCACGTGACAAGGCAGAAAGAACAAAACGCAACGAGCCCTCCATAAACGTTGTGAGAACACCAGACCCAAGGGCCCAAACATTAGGAAACATAACAGCATCAGAGAACAGAAGAGCAAAAGGGCCCAAATTATATCTCTCCCCGACGCTGAAAGGCAAATGCGGAAGGAAAGAAGAAGAAGAAGCCCAATACACCAACCAAGGTTGGATCTTATTTACCTTTCATTTCACTCTTGACCAGCCCCACAGTGTCTAGACTCACACAGGATCACGGTCAGCTTTGGTTCACCCAAGTTGATGCAGTAAACCAGCGATTTGTGGCTGGCGTTTCCTGTCTTGTAACTTGCGGCTGAGAGTCGTTCTATTTTATATCGATGTTGTAGAGGGTAAAACAGGTAAAACAACAGGTAAAAGAAAAAGAGGAAGACCCAGGGAGACACTGAGAAGAACATTGATGAGAGAGGCAAGAGCAGCAGGAATCGGCTCCCTCAATGAGATAGAACTGCTTGCACAGAACAGAGACAGATGGCGAGATTTGATAAAATATCTTTAAAAGAAAACTGCTAGAACAAAAATTCATATAGGAGAAGGTGTATCTTGGTCTACGCCCTATGGGCCGGTTACGGCTCGAAAGGTCAATAGATAGATAGATAGAGGGGCCAGAGAATCGATTGTGCATCTGTATTTTTCCTATAGAGACAAGTATCTCCCGGATAGGGAAGGGCTGACCGTTCTATTTTACATCAATGTTGTAGAGAGGACCAGAGAATTGTTCTACTTTACATCGATGTTGTAGAGAGGACCAGAGAATTGTTCTATTTTACATCGATGTTGTAGAGAGGACCAGAGAATTGTTCTACTTTACATCGATGTTGTAGAGAGGATCAGATAATTGTTCTACTTTACATCGATGTTGTAGAGAGGACCAGAGAATTGTTCTATTTTACATCGATGTTGTAGAGAGGACCAGAGAATTGTTCTACTTTACATCGATGTTGTAGAGGGGATCAGATAATTGTTCTATTTTACATCAATGTTGTAGAGAGGACCAGAGAATTGTTCTACTTTACATCGATGTTGTAGAGGGGATCAGATAATTGTTCTATTTTACATCAATGTTGTAGAGAGGACCAGAGAATTGTTCTACTTTACATCGATGTTGTAGAGGGGATCAGATAATTGTTCTATTTTACATCAATGTTGTAGAGAGGACCAGAGAATTGTTCTACTTTACATCGATGTTGTAGAGGGGATCAGATAATTGTTCTATTTTACATCGATGTTGTAGAGGGGATCAGATAATTGTTCTATTTTACATCAATGTTGTAGAGAGGACCAGAGAATTGTTCTACTTTACATCGATGTTGTAGAGGGGACCAGATAATTGTTCTATTTTACATCGATGTTGTAGAGGGCACCAGATAATTGTTCTATTTTACATCGATGTTGCAGAGGGGGCCAGAGAATTGTTCTACTTTACATCGATGTTGTAGAGGGCACCAGATAATTGTTCTATTTTACATCGATGTTGCAGAGGGGGCCAGAGAATTGTTCTATTTTACATCAATGTTGTAGAGAGGACCAGATAATTGTTCTATTTTACATCAATGTTGTAGAGAGGACCAGATAATTGTTCTATTTTACATCGATGTTGTAGAGAGGACCAGATAATTGTTCTATTTTACATCGATGTTGTAGAGAGGACCAGATAATTGTTCTATTTACATCGATGTTGCAGAGGGGGCCAGATAATTGTTCTACTTTACATCGATGTTGTAGAGAGGACCAGAGAATTGTTCTATTTACATCGATGTTGCAGAGGGGGCCAGATAATTGTTCTATTTTACATCGATGTTGCAGAGGGGGCCAGATAATTGTTCTATTTTACATCAATGTTGTAGAGAGGACCAGAGAATTGTTCTATTTTACATCGATGTTGTAAAGGGACCAGAGAATCGTTCTATTTTACATCAATGTTGTAAAGGGACCAGAGAATCGTTCTATTTTACATCGATGTTGTAAAGGGACCAGAGAATTGTTCTATTTTACATCGATGTTGTAAAGGGACCAGAGAATCGTTCTATTTTACATCGATGTTGTAAAGGGACCAGAGAATTGTTCTATTTTACATCAATGTTGTAAAGGGACCAGAGAATTGTTCTATTTTACATCGATGTTGTAAAGGGACCAGAGAATCGTTCTATTTTACATCGATGTTGAACCAAAGAGCATAAACCGAGACATTTGAAGTTTCATTCGTTGCCAAATGCCCGTCATTTTGGCTATCAGCTCTCAATGAATAATAAATGGATATCGCTATTTACAAGCAAACACATCCGTTGACACACCAGCCACATTAGCTCAACGAGCTCACAATGTCAGAATCGCTAAGTGCGCTCCTCTCAGGTTGTTGCTACAGATCCGCCACAGCTACCACACTAAGGCTGTCTCCAGAGAGCGCCAAAGCTGGAGCTATCAGCAACGGGGCGTTGCTAGTAACCGATTAATCGTCATGCTTAAGGGCATCTTAGCGTCGTCTCATGACGCTTGGAAAATGTCACTCTGTGACACAACAAACGTTATTTCTCTCTAAACATTAGTTTGTGACAAAACAAACGTTATTTCTCTCTAAACATCACTTTGTGACAAAATAAACGTTATTTCTCTCTAAACATCACTTTGTGACAAAATAAAATTTATTTCTCTCTAAACATCACACTGTGACAAAACAAACGTTATTTCTCTCTAAACATCACATTGCGACAAAACAAACGTTATTTCTCTCTAAACATCACTTTGTGACAAAATAAACGTTATTTCTCTCTAAACATCACTTTGTGACAAAACAAACGTTATTTCTCTCTAAACATCACTTTGTGACAAAATAAACGTTATTTCTCTCTATACCTCATTATGTGACAAAACAAACGTTATTTCTCTCCAAACTTCACTATGTGACAAAACAAACGTTATTTCTCTCCAAACATCACTATGTGACAAAATAAACGTTATTTCTCTCCATACCTCATTATGTGACAAAACAAACGTTATTTCTCTCCAAACTTCACTATGTGACAAAACAAACGTTATTTCTCTCCAAACATCACTATGTGACAGACAATAAAATCATTACTTCTCTTTACACAATCTAACACAAACAATATCCTTACCTGTTGCCCTGTTTCTACTCCTCTCCAATACTTCTTGTCTTATCTTGACATCGATTTCATTTCTTATATCTCAGCTCATGCTATCCACTTCTCTCATTTCTCTTTTTATAATTACCTTTAGGAATAAGCACTAACTAGTCAGCCGCATGTCAGCAGTACCAACCACACCAAAGTTGACCACGACCTCACATCGTCTCTTCTCAGGGCCCGGCCAAACGTTGTTGTTGTTCTTCTACTTTTCTCTTTTCACTGATACCTAAAAGGTGTCGTGGTTAATATCATTTGTCGTTCTTGAGCTACTCGAACTGTCTGAATTAGTGATTTTCTTTTGTTGTTACATGTCTCTGTCACTGCATCTATCCATCTTCTTCTGGGTCTTCCTCTTGGTCTTTTTCCATGCATTCTCAAGAAGAACGCCCTTGATGGTGATTGGTAAGGGTTCATTCTGACCAGGTGGCCAAACCATTTAAGTTGTTGTTCTATATATTCTTGGCAGGGTTTAGTTCCTACCATTTTTCTTATGGTTCCATTTGGTATTCTATCTCTTCTTGTGTTATTTGTTACTTTTCTCAAGCATCGCATCTCACATGTATTGATCTTTCTTAAATGTGATTTAGAAAGGGTCCATGTTTGACTTTCATAGCACAAAGTTGGTATGAAAATGCTATTTATTATTTGTTGTTTAGCTGGCATAGAAATGTTTGAATGTTTAATGGGTGTCTTAATTTGCTTATTCTTATAGCCTCTGTTTTTGCTGTGTTAATTTTCATAATGTAGTTTGTGCAGCTTTTATCTAGAGATGTTAAATGCTGTTGTAGCAGGTTTTCATCCTCATATATTAGGCATTGGTCATCTGCGAAGAGTAGAGCGTTGATGTTGGAGATTTCTACCTCTATGTTATTATTTGATTTTTCCTTATTGTTAGTTGCTTCCTGATTTATTTTGTCCATATATATATATGATGAAGAGGGAAGCAAAGAGAAAAAAATAACAGACAGCTTAAAAGAATGGCTTGGCATAAGGTCAACAACAGAAATGATAAATAGCTGCCGAGATCGAAAGTTGTGGAGACATGATCACCTACGCAAGTATGCCCGGTACTTGATGATGATGATGATAAGATGAAGAGGAGTGGTGAGAGGACACATCCTTGTCTTACACCTGTTGTAACCTGAAACCATTCTGACAGACCTTCCGATGTTCTGACGGCACTTTGACTGATTTTATATAATGCCATTATATTATCTAGTAGTTGTCCTGCTACCCCGTAGGTTTCTAATGTTTGCCAAAGTTTGTTCCTGTCCACACGATCAAACGCTTTTTCCTGATCTATAAACACTATACTTAGGTTTCTGTCATATTCTATTGTTTTTCCACATAGTTGTCTCAATGTAAATATACCATCTGTACAGCTTTTGCCTTTTCTGAATCCGAATTGATTATTACTTAATTGAGGTCCTATTATGTATATTACTCTCCTCTCCAATATTTTAGCAAACATTTTACCAACTTGACTCAATAGGGATATTCCTCTGTACATTTGACACTCCCTTTTGCTTCCTTTATTCTTCCAAAATGGGACAATGATAGCTTTTTGCCAATCGTCTGGGACTTTTCTTTCTTCCCACGCCATATTGAATATTATAGTAAGCCAATCTATAGCTGTTTCCTTATAGGCTAGTAGCATTTCTGTTGTTATTCCATCTATACCAGCTGCTTTGGTCAGAATGAACCCTTACCAATCACCATCAAGGGCGTTCTTCTCGAGAATGCACGGAAAAAGACCAAGAGGAAGACCCAGAATGGGGCCTCGGTAGCCTAGTTGGGAAAACCACCCGACTGGACTACCGACGTTCGGACAACCCGTGTTCGATTCCCGCTGGGAGCAGTGTGAGTTGAACTCGTGGTTGGAAAAAAAAATACCCCCACGGTCGACCCAGCCGTTGGCAGAAATGGGTCCCAGGGTATTACCCTGGAAGGTGAGGAATGTTGCCTCGCATCTGAGTTTCGATGCTTGAGGCGACACTATACAGAAATCTCCGAACATTTCTGGATAGGCGGCCGAGCACATATGGGTGTAAACTCGCGTGCTAAGACGCCGGTTCAAGTCTCGTACTTTACCTTACATCTACCTGCTTTGTTCTTTTTATTCTGCTTCAAAGCCCATTCTACTTCTGCTTTAAGAATGTTCGGTTCCTGTTCACCATACTGCCTATGTTTAAACTCTGTATTTCCGTTTGTATTTCCCTGATTTAATAGTTCCTTAAAGTATTCTCTCCATCTGATTATTATGTTTTTCCTGCTGCTGATTGGTCTACCGTTCTTGTCGTTTATTATAGTGGTTGGGTTATAATCGTTATTTCTTACTCTCATTGCTTTTACACTTTTGAAAAATTCTCTTGGTTCTTCTCTACATGTTTTTGCTAATTCTTCACCAAATGCTTTGTAAGAGTCTGCTTTTGTTTGTTCTATGATCTTCTTGCTATCATTTCTTGCTTCTCTATAGTGATTGTAGTCTTCTGTTGTTTTGTTTTCTGCCAAGTTTTATACTTTTCTTTCTTGTGTTTCACACTATGTATGTTTTTACTACTTCATTCCACCATCTTGTAAGTTTCTTTCTGCTCTTTCCTATATTTTTCAGACCGCATTTCTCTTGTGTTGACTCTATTAGACCTTCTTTAAACAGTTTCCATGCTACCCCCATATTTGTAGGTTGTATTCGGGTTTTTCATTCGTGATCGGAATAGCACAATGGACGGTAATTAAAACAAACTGTAAGAATAAATCACAAATAAATCCGTTCGAAATAAACACAAGAACGCTTGCATTTCTTTTACTACGGCCATTGACATTCACTTATAACTTAAATTTGACTCCCATCGAAAATTGTGTCGTGTTGCCAGGACAGCCACACACCGGAAGTCCCCAAACGTTGTTGCTTGAACATAATCATCATCATGTACCATACCGGTTGGCGTAGGCGATCATCTGTCTATCTATCTATCTATCTATCTATCTATCTATCTATCTATCTATCTATCTATCTATCTATCTATCTATCTATCTATCTATCTATCTATCTATCTATCTATCTATCTATCTATCTATCTATCTATCTATCTATCTATCTATCTATCTATCTATCTATCTATCTATCTATCTATCTATCTATCTATCTATCTATCTATCTATCTATCTATCTATCTATCTATCTATCTATCTATCTATCTATCTATCTATCTATCTATCTATCTATCTATCTATCTATCTATCTATCTATCTATCTATCTATCTGTCTGTCTGTCTGTCTGTCTGTCTGTCTGTCTGTCTGTCTGTCTGTCTGTCTGTCTGTCTGTCTGTCTGTCTGTCTGTCTGTCTGTCTGTCTGTCTGTCTGTCTGTCTGTCTGTCTGTCTATTTATCTATCTGTCTAACTACATATATATAGCTACATCATATCCACAGCATATCCACTCATATCCACATCATATACGCTCATTACCACATCATATCCACACCATATCCACATTATAGCCACATCCTAGAACATTTTTCTGGCCGCTTCCGTGAACGCGGCATCTCTCGGGATGTCAAATCCACGCCGAGCTGCCATTGTAACTCTCACTACAGCCTCGATGTCTATGACCCCGAAGCCATTGGTTTTGTTTCCTGTTCTGAAGGGACTGTACTCTACTTGACATCGACATTAGAGTGATAATCTCTATGGAGGTGTTTTCTCCTTAAAGAATCAATACATCGCATTCTTTAACCAAAATCTCTACACATTGTCCTTTCCCATTTTTTCAATCTCTATCCACCCTGCCCCTCGGCCCCCACACGTCTTCTCCAGTTTCTCTCCCCCTGTCCAGTCTTGTAGTTGATCTTGCTTTAATCTCTCTTCCTCCCCCCCTCACTTCCGCCCTATACCCTCTCCCATGCACCTCATTCCTGTTCATTCTCCACTATCCTTATTTTATTTGTTTGTTTGTTTGTTTGCCTTTCACCAGCTTTATATCCTTAACCAAATCCGGATGGACTTAATTATGCGTGACTATCACTTTCTCCTATTACCCAAACCGACAGCCGTGTGCTCCGGTGCCCCCCCCCCCTACCATACAAGCAGATATTCTCTAACTTCAGAAATACTCTCAATTTAATCTTCGAGATTTTTCACGTTTTGAGCAGACTTTTTTTTCTATCACTTTTGCCGAGGCAGCAGCTATTTCTTAGCCTCCTGTTTTTTTTTTAAATTTTCAAATGGCAAGGGTTCTTAACGTGCGCAGAATGCACACATGGCCTCTTACTTTTATTGCCGTTATCCAAGACGGTTAGACATCGAATCTCGCTACCTAGAGAGGGCTAGACATCGAATCTCATTACACAGAGAGGGCTAGACATCGAATCTCACTACCCAGAAAGGGCTAGACATCGAAACTCACTACCAAGAGAGGGCTTGACATAGAATTTCACTGCCCAGAGAGGGATTTACATCGAATCTCACTGCCCAGAGAGGGCTAGACATCGAATCTCACTGCCCAGAGAGGGCTAGGTATCACTGCAAATGAATTAAAATCCATAATTTCTCAATCGCACGTGCCAGTGGAATCATCCGAATTAATATCTCTTCTCCCGAACAAAAACAGGTAGCTGCAGTCCCCTTCATAGCAGTCTCAGCACACGCCAAAAGACATAAGGCGAAACTGCACAAAAAGTGAACACAGCCTGCTTTTCCCCGTCATACGATATCATCATCATTCGTTGTAAGCAATCAGAATATCGTAACACGATTAAAACGGATGAAACTCACAGCTCACGGTGTGCACAGAACACCAAAACTCAGTAGCTCCTGAAACAAGTCGGACTTGGAATACGAGAAAACTACAACAAGGAACATTTTTTCAGTCACAGCCAATAGTGATTTCTGCCGCTGATCCGCCATATTGACCGGAAGTTCTAGTCTTCCTGAAAATGTTGATCGTCGTATTTTTTTTTAAATGTATAGCACTTTTTGATGTTAGGACATCGTTTTTGTCTCCAAATCCGAACATATGAAACACAGTTAGTCATCGGATTACCTACATCATACATCGAACAACAGTCCGTAAGCGCTGAGATCTCCCCTGCAATGTGAATTTATGAAATGATAAACCAGTCCACAAGTCTACCCTCGATCTCAGTCTTGAATCTAGACAACATCCCTCCTGACCGTGAGTCACACTGGGGCTGCAAAGACATGAACAAAATTCCGTCATTTCGCCCTTCATTATAAGCGTACTGCCGGTTAATTTGAATCAACATCATGTTAACTTTACTAGACATCATGTTAACTTTATTAGACATGTTTACTTTAACATTATGTTAATTTTATTGGGCATTATGTTAACTTTATTAGGCATGTTAACTTTATTAGACATCATGTTAACTTTATTAGACATGTTAACTTTATTAGACACCATGTTAACTTTATTGGACATCATGTTAATTTTATTGGGCATTATGTTAACTTTATTAGGCATGTTAACTTTATTAGACATCATGTTAACTTTATTAGACATGTTAACTTTATTAGACACCATGTTAACTTTATTAGACATGTTAACTTTATTGGACATCATGTTAACTTTATTAGATATTATGTTATCGTTATTAGACATGTTAACTTTATTGGACATCATGTTAACTTTATTAGACATCATGTTAACTTTATTAGACATGCTAACTTTATTAGACATCATGTTAACTTTATTAGACATCATGTTAACTTTATTAGACATGCTAACTTTATTAGACATCATGTTAACTTTATTAAACATCATGTTAACTTTATTAGACATCATGTTAACTTTATTAGACATCATGTTAACTTTATTAGACATGCTAACTTTATTAGACATCATGTTAACTTTATTAGACATCATGATAACTTTATTAGACACCATGATAACTTTAGACACCATGTTAACTTTAATCAATATCGTGTTAACTTTAATCAACATCTTGTTAACATTAACATTCATTTCTTAATTTCCTTCTTCATATCGTCGCTGGATTTACAAAGGACGTTAGTTTCGCTTATTCGGAGTTTACAACGAGTCTTTGAAAAACGAAACTAAACAATCTAAGAATTCGCTCCGCGTTCAAAACCCCATCTTGCTATCAACGGTGCATCTTATCAAACAAAATGAGGAATAAATCACCATTATTAACAAGGGCAATACATTACATCAGAACTTTTAACAGGCTAGTCACCACCGTTGTAGTAAGGGCAAACTAAATGGAAGCTACCAAACCGCTTACATGTTACCAGTTACCAATACGCCATCAAATAATCATGTTGATGTAATTTTGGCTTTAATTTGCAACAGGCAAAAATAGCCATCACACGAGCAGGATAGTGTGTCAAAGTTAGGTAATGGGAGACGGCAGACCGTGTTACCCTTCCATGACATTCTATGTGGCTATGACGTCATTGCGTCATCTTGCCTAGGCCGTACATTTAATTCCAAAAATAGACAACACATATTTGTTATTATTGGCTGTGCCTGCCTTTTATTGGAAATGAAACAAATATTATTTAGCTGGTTCGGTCTTGTTTCCTCTCTTTTCTCTTCTTATCGCCAGTTTTACAGATTAGAACTGAGCCACATTAGTGTCATCGTATTAACAATAACAAATTACTGTATTCTCTTCAACAATAACAAATTACTGTATTCTCTTCAACAATAACAAATTACTGTATTCTCTTCAACAATAACAAATTACTGTATTCTCTTCAACAATAACAAATTACTGTATTCTCTTCAACGATAACAAATTACGGTATTCTCTTCAAAAATAACAAATTACTGTATTCTCTTCAACAATAACAAATTACTGTATTCTCTTCAACGATAACAAATTACTGTATTCTCTTCAACAATAACAAATTACTGTATTCTCTTCAACAATAACAAATTACTGTATTCTCTTCAACGATAACAAATTACTGTATTCTCTTCAACGATAACAAATTACTGTATTCTCTTCAACAATAACAAATTACTGTATTCTCTTCAACAATAACAAATTACTGTATTAGTTTCAAATCAGTAGACGTAGCACCAACAATGACAATGTCTATGGAGTCAGTAGACGTGGCACTAACAATGAGAATGTCTATGGAGTCAGTAGTCGTGGCACCAACAATGAGAATGTCTATGGAGTCAGTAGTCGTGGTACTAACAATGAGAATGTCTATGGATTCAGTAGTCGTGGCACTAACAATGACAATGTCTATGGAGTCAGTAGTCGTGGCACTAACAATGACAATGGCTATGGAGTTAGTAGACGTGGCACCAACAATGAGAATGTATATGGAGTCAGTAGACGTGGCACTAACAATGACAATGTCTATGGATTCAGTAGTCGTGGCACTAACAATGACAATGTCTATGGAGACAGTAGACGTGGCACTAACAATGAGAATGTCTATGGAGTCAGTAGACGTGGCACTAACAATGACAATGTTTATGGAGTCAGTAGTCGTGGCACTAACAATGAGAATGTCTATATAGTCAGTAGTCGTGGCACTAACAATGAGAATGTCTATGGAGCCAGTAGACGTGGCACTAACAATGAGAATGTCTATGGAGTCAGTAGACGTGGCACTAACAATGACAATGTCTATGGAGTCAGTAGACGTGGCACCAACAATGAGAATGTCTATGGAGTCAGTAGTCGTGGCACTAACAATGAGAATGTCTTTGGAGTCAGTAGACGTGGCACTAACAATGAGAATGTCTATGGAGCCTGTAGACGTGGCACTAACAATGACAATGTCTGTGGAGTCAGTAGACGTGGCACTAACAATGAGAATTTCTATGGAGTTAGTAGATGTGGCACTAACAATGATAATGACTTTAGAGTACTCTTTGGTGGGAGGTCTAATCCTCGATACGAAAACAACAGTTGTCCGATGCAGAGCAGCTGCCATGACTCTCACTGCACACAAACAAACTGTTGATATCTGAAGGGCAATGTGGCACTTCAAACACAAGCAACGATAACATTTCACTCTAGAATATGGTATTGCTTCTAATGACTTCCTCGCCACACACCTCCACAACAACATGTCCGCATTAACGACAGAGTAGGGGACCATGTCACTGCTGCTTACCCTGGGTTGACTAGACATCTATGGGAGTGTTAGACAATGAAGTGATGAAATCGAGTTAGCTTTGTAGAGACTTGCTCCTTTCTGGTATTGGTAGCTTGGCTTGTGTCCGCGCTAAAGCTGTTATAAGATCAAAATCTACGCAAATACTCCCCTTCACTTTCAAAGTCTACGCCGGTGCTACGGACTTCGTGCGCCTGAGCTGAAACCATCTTGCTTGTTTCACAACACAATTGTGTGGCTGCGGTGCTGTATGCATGAGGAGGTGCTTTGGGAGAGGTCTGAACGTAACGGAGTTATCCGATATGTAATGAAGATAATATGGCAACTGAAGTAAACTAAAAAAAAAAAAAAACTAAACTACAAAAAAACTAAACTAAACTAAACCAAACAATACAGAAACTAAAGTAAACTATACACAAAATAAGCTAAACTGAGCAAAAATAAACTAAACTGAAGAAAAAGTAAACGAAACAACAAAAAACCAAAGCTAAACCAAACATTACATAAACTAAACTAAACTATACAAAAAAAGCTTAACTGAACAAAATTAAACTAAACTGAACAAACAAAACTAAACTGAACAAAAAATTAAACTAAATTTTACTAAATTTTTTTGTCTCTGTAGAAACACGGCTATGTGTGCAGCTGTTAATCGAACACAGAGGAAGCCATAGTCGGCTGCATAGACGACAATGTCAAATGACATGCCTGAGAATAGAGAGGGCTAGAGCGGCTTCCCTACTACAGCTCAGCGAACACAAACCCACAAAGATCAATCAACACAGCCTCATGGCGAACAACACACCCTCGTGGCGAACAACACACCCTCGTGGCGAACAACACGCCCTCGTGGCGAACAACACACCCTCGTGGCGAACAACACGCCCTCGTGGTGAACAACACACCCTCGTGGCGAACAACACACCCTCGTGGCGAACAACACACCCTCGTGGCGAACAACACACCCTCGTGGCGAACAACACGCCCTCGTGCTCGTGGCGATGAATAATGCGATCCAAACCTAGAACACCCGTCGGTGTGTAACAATTGACCAGAAATGGAGGAACTACAGTAGGCCGCTACAAAACGTTGTTTTGTTGGTCTATCATCTAGCAGAAGCTGGGGAAGTGGAAGAAAATGAAGAAGAAAAGGCGAATTCGAAGAAGCAGATGAAGATAAAGTGGAAGAAGAAGATGATGAAATGGCAGTAAATGAAGAAGAATAAGAAAAAATAAGAAGATGAAAAAGCGGAAGTAGATGAAGAAGCGGAAGCGGAGGTAGATGGAGAAGAGGAAGCGGAGGTAGATGAAGAAGAGGAAGTGGAAGTAGATGGAGAAGAGGAAGTGGAAGTTGATGGAGAAGAGGAAGTGGAAGTAGATGGAGAAGAGGAAGCGGAGGTAGATGAAGAAGAGGAAGTGGAAGTAGATGGAGAAGAGGAAGCGGAGGTAGATGAAGAAGAGGAAGTGGAAGTAGATGGAGAAGAGGAAGCGGAGGTAGATGAAGAAGAGGAAGTGGAAGTAGATGGAGAAGAGGAAGTGGAGGTAGATGGAGAAGAGGAAGTGGAAGTAGATGGAGAAGAGGAAGCGGAGGTAGATGGAGAAGAGGAAGTGGAGGTAGATGGAGAAGAGGAAGTGGAGGTAGATGGAGAAGAGGAAGTGGAGGTAGATGAAGAATAGGAAGTGGAAGTAGATGGAGGAGAGGAAGTGGAGGTAGATGGAGAAGAGGAAGTGGAGGTAGATGGAGAAGAGGAAGTGGAGGTAGATGAAGAATAGGAAGTGGAAGTAGATGGAGACGAGGAAGTGGAGGTAGATGGAGAAGAGGAAGTGGAGGTAGATGGAGAAGAGGAAGTGGAGGTAGATGGAGAAGAGGAAGTGGAGGTAGATGGAGAAGAGGAAGTGGAGGTAGATGGAGGAGAGGAAGTGGAAGTTGATGGAGAAGAGGAAGTGGAAGTTGATGGAGAAGAGAAAATGGAAGTAGATGGAGAAGAGGAAGTGGAAGTTGATGGAGAAGAGGAAGTGGAAGTTGATGGAGAAGAGGAAGTGGAAGTTGATGGAGAAGAGAAAATGGAAGTAGATGGAGAAGAGGAAGTGGAAGTTGATGGAGAAGAGGAAGTGGAAGTAGATGGAGAAGAGGAAGTGGAAGTTGATGGAGAAGAGGAAGTGGAAGTTGATGGAGAAGAGGAAGTGGATGTAGATGGAGAAGAGGAAGTGGAAGTAGATGGAGAAGAGGAAGTGGAAGTTGATGGAGAAGAGGAAGTGGAAGTAGATGGAGAAGAGAAAATGGAAGTAGATGGAGAAGAGGAAGTGGAAGTTGATGGAGAAGAGAAAATGGAAGTAGATGGAGAAGAGGAAGTGGAAGTTGATGGAGAAGAGGAAGTGGAGGTAGATGGAGAAGAGGAAGTGGAAGTAGATGGAGAAGAGAAAATGGAAGTAGATGAAAAAAAAGAAGTAGAACAAGAAGCAAATGAAGTAAATTAATAAGAAGATGAAGAAAAGGAAAAGAAGGAGAAGAAGAAAATGACGCGGAAGTAGATGAAGAAGAAGTAGAGTGTACGAGGAAGAAACGATGTTGTTGTAGACGATTTGCTGCCAGGATTAGATGGAGACCCGCTACATAATTCGACTTGAACGGCCCAGGTCTGGTGGAATGAAGCCAGAGATGCGAGAGGTGAAGCAGCTGGAGCCAAATAGAAACAAAATGGAAGTGACAAATTGTCCAGATAATTGCGGCAATCATTCACAACCGGTAACCACAGACGCGCTTCCATTCAACTGTAGGGGAGTGGATTCGGAATTGGTGGGTCAGATATTGTCCAGGACTTGTAACCAGCACTGGGGATATCTACAGGGTGTTTATAAAGTCTCACTACACTTGGTATCTAGGTCAATTTGAAAAAAAAATGTTTATGACGTCATCACAATATGTGCTCCCACTGTCAATGAAATTTGTTGAATAAGTTTATTGCTACTGGAAATGTGGAAGATGCTCCACGATCTGGTAGGCCTGCTGTGAATGATGAAATATGTTTAGATATCCAAGACAGAATCCTTAAAAGTCCAGACAAGTCATTAAGAAAACTGTCGCAACAAGTGAACTTACCATTGAGCACATATTGTGATGACGTCATAAACATTTTTTTCAAATTGACCTAGATACCAAGTGTAGTGAGACTTTATAAACACCCTATAGTTAACTGCCCTGTTGTTTTGTGTCCAGCGCTTTGACTTACTAGACAATCATGTCGAGCCCAGAGTCGGCCGCAATTTTGGATAAAGTCCAAGTTGAAGTCAGGGTGAAATTGAAAATAATGGAGATGAGATTATGGGGTCTGAGTAGGAGAGTGGAAGAATTAAGGGTTAAGAAATATAGATTTCATGTGAATTTCTAGAAAATAATAGATTTTCAAAATTGAACATTTGATGTGAAGCTGCTATATAGAAGACAAAGACAAGTGAACGTTTGTGGACAAGTGAAGAAGAATGATACCCTTCTAAAGGGTATATTGGAAGGTAAGGTACATGGCAGAGGTAGACCTCGATTATAGTAGATTGATAACATCAAAAGTTGGACAGGTGAACATATGAAAACATGCACCATCACGACTAGAGAGAGAGAGAGAGATAGAGAGAGAGAGAGAGAGAGAGAGAGTAAAATGACGCTCCATGGTAGCGTCAACCTTCGATGTGGAGACAGCACCAAATGAATGATCGCTTGATGGTAGCCAACCTTCGATGTGGAGACGGCACCCAATTAATGAACGACGCTCCATGGTAGCGCCAACATTCGATGTGGAGACGGCACTCAATCAATGAACGACGCTCCATGGTAGCGCCAACCTTCGATGTGGAGACGGCACCCAATCAATGAACGACGCTCCATGGTGGCGCCAACCTTCGATGTGGAGACGGCACCCAATCAATGAACGACGCTCCATGGTAGCGCCAACCTTCGATGTGGAGACGGCACCCAATCAATGAACGACGCTCCATGGTGGCGCCAACCTTCGATGTGGAGACGGCACCCAATTAATGAACGACGCTCCATGGTGGCGCCAACCTTCGATGTGGAGACGGCACCCAATTAATGAACGACGCTCCATGGTGGCGCCAACCTTCGATGTGGAGACGGCACCCAATCAATGAACGACGCTCCATGGTAGCGCCAACCTTCGATGTGGAGACGGCACCCAATCAATGAACGACGCTCCATGGTGGCGCCAACCTTCGATGTGGAGACGGCACCCAATCAATGAACGACGCTCCATGGTAGCGCCAACCTTCGATGTGGAGACGGCACCCAATCAATGAACGACGCTCCATGGTGGCGCCAACCTTCGATGTGGAGACGGCACCCAATTAATGAACGACGCTCCATGGTGGCGCCAACCTTCGATGTGGAGACGGCACCCAATTAATGAACGACGCTCCATGGTGGCGCCAACCTTCGATGTGGAGACGCCACCCAATTAATGAACGACGCTCCATGGTAGCGCCAACCTTCGATGTGGAGACGCCACCCAATTAATGAACGACGCTCCATGGTAGCGCCAACCTTCGATGTGGAGACGCCACCCAATTAATGAACGACGCTCCATGGTAGCGCCAACCTTCGATGTGGAGACGGCACCCAATTAATGAACGACGCTCCATGGTAGCGCCAACCTTCTATGTAGAGACGGCACCCAATCAATCTATCTATCTATTGACCTTTCGAGCCGTAGCCGGCCCATAGGGCGTAGACCAAGATACTCCTCTTATCTGAATTTTTGTTCTAGTCAGTTCTCAATAAATGAATGTATAAAAGTAGCCAATTCATCATTGTAGGTGTTGAAATGACAATAGAAACAAAAAGACTCATAAGTAGATTGGTTATTGGTTATGGAAGGCTCAGTATCACTGCAAACGAATTAAAATCCATAATTGCTCAACCGTCCGTGCCAGTAGAATCATCCGAATTGGTAACACATCTCCCAAACAGAGAAAGGTAATTCAGCGAGAATATTTTCTTCCTCTTGTCGGTTCACCCTATCATACACATCTTCGTCGTCCGCCCTTACATTGATGTTAGTGAACGTAAAGGTTTGCGCCGTTAGTTTACGCCAAGTCGTAATGTGTTTACTCTTAATACAAAGCTTGTTATTTGATGTCAACAATTGATAACAAAGAATCCAATCTATAGTTTGTTCAGAAATTCGTGCCCACAGAGTTTATCCATTATCTCGGAAACTGTTTGATGAATTTCTGTAATTCTTTTTCGTGAAATCTGATTTTTTCACCGACCCTCAGTCTGATTTTTTGCCCTACTGTCATGCATTTAGGAAAGATGTTTGCTTACTTGAGGTATATAAAGATATGATTTTCTTGCTTGTCCTAAATTTTAGAATACCCACATTTGGTGTCATCAACTTATAACTCACCTTGTTTGCTCAAGTCGTGAGGTATAGTTCTAGTCAGGCATTCAGTGCTCATATATCTGTTTGCCCAGAAAACTGTAGGAAAGTTTAGTTCTGTAGTTTTATAGAACTTGGTTGTTTGGTTAGTTAGTTAGCATACTAGATAGTTAGTTGGTGCTTTAGTTAGTTGGTTAATGAGTTAGTTATTTAGCTAGCTCGTTAGTTAAATAGTTAGTTAGTGTGATGTTTCTTTAGTGAGTTAGTTAGTCAAGTTGTTAGATAGACGAGTGATTAGTTAGTTCTTTAGTTAATTGCTTAGATAGTTGGTTAGTTAATTAGTAAGATTGTGAGTTAGTGAGTTGGTTAGCTAACCTACACTCAGCCACAGGGAGACTATTCAACATAGCCAATCTACACTCAGCCACAGGGAGACAACTCAACATAGCTAATCTACATTCAACAACAGGGAGACAACTCACCATAGCTAATCTACACTCAACAATAGGGAGACAACTCAAAATAGCTAATCTACATTCAACTATAGGGAGACAATCAACATAGCTAATCTACACTCAATAACAGGGAGACAACGCAACATAGATAATCTACATTCAACAACAGGGAGACAACTCAACATAGCTAATCTACATTCAACAACAGAGAGACAACTCAACATAGCTAATTTACATTCAACAACAAGGAGACAACTCAACATAGCTAATCTACATTCAACAACAGGGAGACAACTGTACACACTCGACAAATCTGTTTGATCAGACTCAAGAACTCCGATCTGCTGTCAATCATCTCTAAATCTCTCCACCTTCTTGTCAGCACGGTAACGTTCGTTCTGAATGTGTAAGAAGTGCCACTTAGGAGTCATCATGTGATAGCTGTAGTCACAGAGTTGATGTAGAACACAGGCTGATCTCTGGCCCGTCACAGAGTTGATGTAGGACACAAGCTGACCTGTGGGCCGTCACAGAGTTGATGTAGAACACAGGCTGATCTCTGGCCCGTCACAGAGTTGATGTAGGACACAAGCTGACCTGTGGGCCGTCACAGAGTTGATGTAGAACACAGGCTGACCTCTGACCCGTCACAGAGTTGATCTAGGACACTAGGTGACCACTGACCCGTCACAGAATTGATGTAGGTCACAAGCGTAGCTGCGGGCCATCACAGAGTTAATGTATATCACAAGCTGACCTCTGGCCCGTCACAGAGTTTATGTAGGACACAAGCTGACTTCTGACCCGTCACAGAGTTGATGTAGGACACAAGCTGACCTCTGGCCCGTCACAGAGTTGATGTAGGACACAAGCTGACTTCTGACCCGTCACAGAGTTGATGTAGGACACATGCTGACCTCTGACCCGTCACAGAGTTGATGTAGGACACAAGCTGACCTCTGACCCGTCACAGAGTTGATGTAGGACCAAAGCTGACCTCTGACCCATCACAGAGTTGATGTAGGACACAAGCTGACCTCTGACCCGTCACAGAGTTGATGTAGGACAAAAGCTGTCATCTGACCCGCCACAGAGTTGATGTAGGACACAAGCTGTCCTCTGACCCGTCACAGAGTTGATGTAGGACACAAGCTGACGTCTGACCCGTCACAGAGTTGATGGAGGAGCAAAGCTGACCTCTGACCCATCACAGAGTTGATGTAGGACACAAGCTGACCTCTGACCCGTCACAGAGTTGATGTAGGACACAAGCTGACCTCTGACCCATCACAGAGTTGATGTAGGACACAAACTGACCTCTGACCCGTCACAGAGTTGATGTAGGATACAAGCTGACCTCTGACCCGTCACAGAGTTGATGTCGGACACAAACTGACCTCTGACCCGTCACAGAGTTGATGTAGGACACAAGCTGACCTGTGGGCCGTCACAGAGTTGATATAGAACACAGGCTGATCTCTGGCCCGTCACAGAGTTGATGTAGGACACAAGCTGACCTCTGACCCGTCACATAGTTGATGTAGGACACAAGCTGACCTTTGACCCGTCACAGAGTTGATGTAATACACAAGCTGACCTCTGACCCGTCACAGAGTTGATGTAGGACACAAACTGACCTCTGACCCGTCACAGAGTTGATGTAGGACACAAGCTGACCTTGCTTCTCTGCGTTCTTGTGTCGAATTCTTCGGGTCAAAGTCACTGGACAGCAGTATTAACTTTAGTGACGGATCGGGTGGCGGTGAGGTCCACACAAGTTGACCAACTTCCTTCTTCTATGACTTCCTGTTGTCCAGATTCCCGCAACATTCAAACTCTGGAGGGGCTACTTGTTTTTTTTTTCTTTCTCTTCTGCTCCTTCTTGTTCTGCTATCATGACGTCATTCAGGCTGCGATCATGACGTCATTCAGGCTGCCTTCATGACGTCATTCAGTCTGGAGTACTGGATCGTTTGGCGAAGTTTTCTGTCTGCTTCAAGGACATGTCGCACCAGTGGTGGTACAGACTGGGGGCACTCTTGTAGAATATGTTGTGTTGTCATATCTGCTAGGGTGGTACAGACTGGGGGCACTCTTGAAGAATATGTTTTGTTGCCATATCTGCTAGGGTGGTACACACTGGGGGCACTCTTGTAGAATATGTTTTGTTGTCATATCTGTTAGGGTGGTACAGACTGGGGGCACTCTTGTAGAATATGTTTTGTTGTCATATCTGTTAGGGTGGTAAAGACTGGGGGCACTCTTGTAGAATATGTTGTGTTGTCATATCTGCTAGGGTGGTACAGACTAGGGGCACTCTTGTAAAATATGTTTTGTTGTCATATCTGCTAGGGTGGTACACACTGGGGCACTCTTGTAGAATATGTTTTGTTGTCATATCTGCTAGGGTGGTACAGACTGGGGGCACTCTTGTAGAATATGTTTTGTTGTCATATCTGCTAGGGTGGTACAGACTAGGGGCACTCTTGTAAAATATGTTTTGTTGTCATATCAACTAGTGTGTAGTGACACAGACTGGGGGCACTCTTGTAGATGTGTTTTTTGTCATATCTTCTAGTGTGTAGTGACACAGACTGGGGGCACTCTTGTGGATGTGTTTTTTGTCATATCTACTAGTGTGTAGTGACACAGACTGGGGGCACTCTTATAGAATGTGTTTTGTTGTCATATCTACTAGTGTGTAGTGACACAGACTGGGGGCACTCTTATAGAATGTGTTTTGTTGTCATATCTACTAGTGTGTAGTGACACAGACTGGGGGCACTCTTGTAGAACATATTTTGTTGTCATATCTACTATGCTGTATTGGCACAGACTGGGGGCACCCATCTTGAGTCTGGAGTACATTTTATACCTCATCCTGATGTGACCAGTGCAAAAACGGAACATGATAACTTGATTTCTCCTTGAGAGCTGATAAT
Organism: Megaustenia siamemsis; assembly: GCA_032433765.1. Lineage (NCBI taxonomy): Eukaryota > Metazoa > Mollusca > Gastropoda > Stylommatophora > Ariophantidae > Megaustenia > Megaustenia siamemsis. The sequence continues at coordinate 10,091,863 of JAVIAB010000047.1, read as the reverse complement.
ATCCACTCCCTCTCCGCCGTTCATCTATTCTGGGTGGGCTTGTTTCCGCTTTGATGGTATCACCCTGTAATGAGAGCTACTCACCATCTTCGGGGCTCACCAGATGGTCTTCTTGTGGTAGTTTCCTTCTGTCTGTGGCTAGCTTACCTGCTCATGTCCTTGCACATCACAATGTAATAGTACCTGCCGGTTAGCTACTTCCTCAATCATTCTAGATCTTTCACGCACAGTAAAAAAATAAGTAAAGTACCCTCGTCACGCCAAGTCTCGTATAGTGAAATATGGTGTAAAGTAAAGTACCCCCCGTCACGCCAAGTGGCGTATAGGGAAATATGGTGTTAGTGACCCTATATTTTACAGACCTTCAGCACATAATTTTTGGGGTAATGTGGTCGGTATTACGCCCGTGCTGCTTTACTTTCCCAGAAAAAAATCCGGTACCCATTTAAGGCTGGGTGAACCCGGAAGCCGTCGGTTGGGATCGAACCCTACCCCTTGTCCTTTGTAGTCCAGTTCACTAACCACTGAGCTATCGCGGCTCCCTTTCACAGACAGTAGATTATCTGTCTAGTGCTGTATATTCTGTGTACGATTCTGTGTGATGTCGTGAACGTTCTGTATATCATCTAAGTGGTTCTGTTGTATATTCTTGAGGTTCTGTGCCTTCTCTTCTGGAATGGTTCTGTCAGATCCTTTGTTCAGTTCTACTATTTCGCATGCACGGTTCTGTGAATTCTAAATGTTGAATTCTAATGGTTAAATTCTAATTGCTAAATTCTAATTGCTAAATTCTCATTGTTAAATTCTAATCGTTAAATTCTAATTGTTAAATTCTAATTGTTAAATTCTAATTTTTAAATTCTAATTGCTACAGTCTAATTGTTGCATTCTAATTGCCATTTAGCTACCACACCATTCCCCATCAGCGCTAATTAACTCGTGTGTTATTTAACGCCGGTGCTAATTTACCGCTGGTGTTAGCTATCACTTGACTATTTAAACTCGACAATGTCTAAAGAGGACGTTGCTCAGCTGTCGGGCTGTTTCCTATACCCAGTGTCGCAGTAACAAGCAGCCACCGCCCGGAGCGCCACTGTGAGTCGAAAGTAAATCACGTGACCGAACGATGGCATCGATTAGCCGTCCTGATTGGTTTATTTAGCCTACCCGCAGTAGAGGTCAACACCTGCCCAGGTCAAGGTCGTGCAGTGGCGCTGACCTCTAGAGTGAAAAAGAGTAAAAGAGGTTAATAGGGGTCAAAGTCGGATTGTCAAATTGGATCTACGGATTGTTCAAACTGGATCTATGGATTGTCAAACTGGATCTACGGATTGTTCAAACTGGATCTATGGATTGTCATAATGGATCTACGATTGTCAAAATGGATCTATGGATTGTCAAAATGGATCTATGGATTGTTCAAACTGGATCTATGGATTGTCATACTGGATCTACGGATTGTTCAAACTGGATCTATGGATTGTCAAACTGGATCTATGGATTGTCAAACTGGATCTACGATTGTCAAACTGGATCTATGGATTGTTCAAACTGGATCTATGGATTGTCAAACTGGATCTACGATTGTCAAACTGGATCTATGGATTGTCAAACTGGATCTATGGATTGTCAAACTGGATCTATGGATTGTCAAACTGGATCTATGGATTGTCAAACTGGATCTACGGACTGTCAAACTGGATCTACGGATTGTCAAACTGGATCTATGAATTGTCAAACTGGATCTATGAATTGTCAAACTAGATCTATGGATTGTCAAACTGGATCTATGGATTGTCAAACTGGATCTATGGATTGTCAAACTGGATCTACGGAATATCAAACTGGATCTACGGATTGTCAAATTGTGTCTATGGATTGTTCAAACTGGATCTATGGATTGTTCAAACTGGATCTATGGATTGTTCAAACTGGATCTATGGATTGTTCAAACTGGATCTTTGGATTGTCAAACTGGATCTACGATTGTCAAACTGGATCTACGATTATCAAACTGGATCTACGGATAGTCAAATTGTGTCTATGGATTGTTCAAACTGGATCTATGGATTGTTCAAACTGGATCTATGGATTGTTCAAACTGGATCTATGGATTGTTCAAACTGGATCTATGGATTGTTCAAACTGGATCTTTGGATTGTCAAACTGGATCTATGGATTGTCAGACTGGATCTACGATTGTCAAACTGTATCTATGGATTGTCCATTATTAAAAATGGGTCAGAGCAGGCAGCTGTGCCTGCAGTATTCCGTCTGTCGTTCACCAGTCCAGCTCACTAGCTGCGGCTTGCACGTCGGTAACGTCATAGACGTTAACCAGCACACAGATCTTCGTCATAGCTATAAAATTTACATTCATTTAAATTATATATACATACCACTGAACAACCACATCAGTAGGATATAACGACGGTCATGTACCACTGAACAAACACATCAGTAGGATATAACGACGGTCATGTACCACTGAACAACCACATCAGTAGGATATAACGACGGTCATGTACCACTGAACAACCACATCAGTAGGATATAACGACGGTCATGTACCACTGAACAAACACATCAGTAGGATATAACGATGGTCATGTACCAATGAACAACCACATCAGTAGGATATAACGACGGTCATGTACCACTGAACAACCACATCAGTAGGATATAACGATGGTCATGTACCACTGAACAACCACATCAGTAGGATATAACGACAGTCATGTACCACTGAACAACCACATCAGTAGGATTTAACGATGGTCATGTACCACTGGACAAACACATCAGTAGGATATAACGACAGTCATGTACCACTGAACAAACACATCAGTAGGATATAACAAAGGTCATGTACCACTGAACAAACACATCAGTAGGATATAACAAAGGTCATGTACCACTGGACAAACACATCAGTAGGATATAACGATGGTCATGTACCACTGAACAACCACATCAGTAGGATATAACAAAGGTCATGTACCACTGGACAAACACATCAGTAGGATATAACGATAGTCATGTACCACTGGACAAACACATCAGTAGGATATAACAAAGGTCATGTACCACTGGACAAACACATCAGTAGGATATAACGACGGTCTAGTACCACTGAACAAACACATCAGTAGGATATAACAAAGGTCATGTACCACTGAACAAACTCATCAGTAGGATATAACAAAGGTCATGTACCACTGGACAAACACATCAGTAGGATATAACGACGGTCTAGTACCACTGAACAAACACATCAGTAGGATATAACAAAGGTCATGTACCACTGAACAAACACATCAGTAGGATATAACAAAGGTCATGTACCACTGAACAAACACATTAGTATATTATAACGACGGTCATGCACAACTGGACAACCACATCAGTATATTATAACGACGGTCATGCACAACTGGACAACCACATCAGTAGAATATAACGACGGTCTTGTACCACTGAACAACCACATCAGTAGAATATAACGACGGTCTTGTACCACTGAACAAACACATCAGTAGAATATAACGACGGTCTTGTACCACTGAACAAACACATCAGTAGAATATAACGACGGTCTTGTACCACTGAACAAACACATCAGTACAATATAACGACGGTCTTGTACCACTGAACAAACACATCAGTACAATATACAGACAGTCATGTACCACTGAACAACCACATCAGTAGAATATAACGACGGTCATGAACAACCGGACAACCACATCAGTAGAGTATAACGACGGTCATGTACCACTGAACAAACACATCAGTAGAATATAACGACGGTAATGTACCACTGAACAAACACATCAGTAGAATATAATGACGGTCATGTACCACTGGACAAACACATCAGTAGAATATAATGACGGTCATGTACCACTGGACAAACACATCAGTAGAATATAACGACGGTCATGTACCACTGGACAAACACATCAGTAGAATATAATGACGGTCATGTACCACTGAACAAACACATCAGTAGAATATAACGACGGTCTTGTACCACTGAACAACAACATCAGTAGAATATAACGACAGTCATGTACCACTGTACAAACACATCAGTAGAATATAACGACGGTCATGTACAACTGGACAACCACATCAGTAGAATATAACGACCGTTATGTACCACTGGACAACAACATCAGCAGAATATAACAACAGTCATATACCACTGTAAAAACACATCAGTAGAATATAACGACGGTCATGTACCACTGGACAAACACATCAGTAGAATATAACGACGGTCATGTACCACTGGACAAACATATCAGTAGAATATAACGACCGTCATGTACCACTGGACAACAACATCAGCAGAATATAACAACAGTCATATACCACTGTAAAAACACATCAGTAGAATATAACGACGGTCATGTACCACTGGACAAACACATCAGTAGAATATAACGACGGTCATGTACCACTGGACAAACATATCAGTAGAATATAACGATGGTCATGTGCCACTGAACAAACACATCAGTAGAATATAAGGACAGTCATGTACCACTGGACAACCACATCAATATAATATAACGACGGTCATGTACCACTGGACAACCACATCAGTAGAATATAACGATGGTCATGTACCACTGAACAACCACATCAATATAATATAACGACGGTCATGTACCACTGGACAACCACATCAGTAGAATATAACGATGGTCATGTACCACTGAACAACCACATCAGCAGAATATAACGACGGTCATGTACCACTGAACAACAACATCAATATAATACACCGACAGTCATATACAACTGAGCAACCACATCGATAGAATACAACGACAGTCATATACAACTGAGCAACCACATCAATAGAATACAACAACAGTCATATACAACTGAGCAACCACATCGATAGAATACAATGACAGTCATGTACCACTGAACAACCACATCAATAGAATACAACGACAGTCATATACAACTGAGCAACCACATCAATAGAATACAACGACAGTCATGCACCACTGGACGACTACATCAATAGATAATGTCCATTCTGTGAACACCAACATGAAACAGTAGAACATAACCTTTTTGACTGTCCATAACTCACTGATATCAAAGCAACACTACTTCCTCAAAGACCTGATAAATGGAACACAGTGTGCGTAACTACAAGGGAACTCAGAAACACCTGCATATATCATTACATGGCAATGGGCCGAAGGACATCAGCTGACAGGCTTCTGGGTCCATAACAACAACAACCACAACAACATTGCAAGCTGCTAACATCTTTTATATTAACTCGATATCATCATCATCAAGTACCGGGCCTAGTGGCGTAGGTGATCATGTCTCTCCACAACATTCGATCTCGGCAGCTATTTATCATTTCCGATGTTGACCTTCTGCCAAGCCATTCTCTTAAGCTGTCTGTTATTTTTTCTCTTTGCTTTCCACTATCTCTTCGTCCCTCAATTTTTCCATTTTTTACAATATATTCCAGTTGTTCTCTTCTCATTACATGGCCAAAAAATGATGATTGTCTCTTCCTAACATTGGAAATTAGCTCTCTTTTTGCTTTGACCTTTCTCAGAACCTCTTCATTACTCTTCTTAGCTGTCCATGGTATTCTCAACATTCTTCTGTAAAACCACATTTCTACAGACTCCAGTGATTTTCTTGTCTGTTGTCCTATTGTCCATGATTTGCATCCGTATGTTAAGACTGGCTCTACGTAACATTTAAGAACTCTTTTTCTTGTTTCTATTGTCAAAAATGGATTGCATAGTATTTTCCTCATTTTTTGGAAAGCTGCTTTTGCCTGAGCCATTCTGCATCTCACCTCTTTTGTACATCTTCCGTCTGAGGTTAACAAAGTTCCCAAATATTTAAATTCATTTTCCTGTTTTAATAGTGTTCCACTAACTCGATATAGAAATGCAAAATGCAATACTGTAAAGTCAGCGATTACACGTTAGACTACAATGATTTGTAATACAAAATCGAACTTAAAAAAATAGCAGCATTCAAGATGTTTACACAACCAGCGAGCTAATGGAATCACCAATGTGTACATGCCTTCTCATCTACTGCAGGCAAACCAATCACCTATTGGCTGGACATGAGTGCTGCGATGGTCATTCTAACAGCAACACAACAAAAAGAGAGTAACGAGTCGAAGCGACTGATGCTGGGCGGATATGGGTGACACTAGACAGTTCTTGCTAAAGATGACGAAGGTGAAATAAACTTCCAGAAATCACGTGTGGCTTGTTGACGTCACGCAAGGCTTTTTGACGTCACGCAGGGCTTGTTGACGTCACGCAGACCATTAGGACAGGGCTCGCAATGTTCATCTCTTTGATGAGATTACAGCGGTCAAAGATGAAGCAGAGGAAACATAGACTAATGAAGCAGAGGAAACATAGACTAATGAAGGAGAGGAAACATAGACTAATGAAGCAGAGGAAACATAGACTAATGAAGCAGAGGAAACATAGACTAACGAAGCAGAGGAAACATAGACTAATGAAGCAGAGGAAACATAGACTAATGAAGCAGAGGAAACATAGACTAATGAAGGAGAGGAAACATAGACTAATGAAGCAGAGGAAACATAGACTAATGAAGCAGAGGAAACATAGACTAATGAAGGAGAGGAAACATAGACTAATGAAGCAGAGGAAACATAGACTAATGTAGGAGATGATGATATAGACTAATAAAGCAGAGGAAACATAGACTAATGTAGGAGATGGAAACATAGACTAATGTAGGAGATGATGATATAGACTAATGAAGCAGAGGAAACATAGACTAATGTAGGAGATGGAAACATAGACTAATGTAGGAGATGGAAACATAGACTAATGTAGGAGATGGAAACATAGACTAATGTAGGAGATGGAAACATAGACTAATGTAGGAGATGATGATTTAGACTAATGTAGGAGATGATGATATAGACTAATGTAGGAGATGATGATTTAGACTAATGTAGGAGATGATGATATAGACTAATGTAGGAGATGATGATATAGACTAATGTAGGAGATGATGATATAGACTAATGTAGGAGATGGAAACATAGACTAATGTAGGAGATGGAAACATAGACTAATGTAGGAGATGGAAACATAGACTAATGTAGGAGATGATGATTTAGACTAATGTAGGAGATGATGATATAGACAAATGTAGGAGATGATGATATAGACTAATGTAGGAGATGAAAACATAGACTAATGTAGGAGATGGAAACATAGACTAATGTAGGAGATGATGATTTAGACTAATGTAGGAGATGATGATTAAGACTAATGTAGGAGATGATGATATAGACTAATGTAGGAGATGAAAACATAGACTAATGTAGGAGATGATGATATAGACTAATGTAGGAGATGATGATATAGACTAATGTAGGAGATGATGATATAGACTAATGTAGGAGATGAAAATATAGACTAATGTAGGAGATGATGATATAGACTAATGTAGGAGATGACGATATAGACCAATGTAGGAGATGATGATATAGACCAATGTAGGAGATGATGATATAGACTAATGTAGGAGATGATGATATAGACTAATGTAGGAGATGATGATATAGACCAATGTAGGAGATGATGATATATAACAATGTAGGAGATGATGATATAGACTAATGTAGGAGATGATGATATAGACCAATGTAGGAGATGATGATATAGACTAATGTAGGAGATGATGATATAGACCAATGTAGGAGATGATGATATAGACTAATGTAGGAGATGATGATATAGACCAATGTAGGAGATGATGATAAAGACCAATGTAGGAGATGATGATATAGACTAATGTAGGAGATGATGATATTGACTAATGTAGGAGATGAAAACATAGACTAATGTAGGAGATGATGATATAGACTAATGTAGGAGATGATGATATAGACCAATGTAGGAGATGATGATATAGACTAATGTAGGAGATGAAAACATAGACTAATGTAGGAGATGATGATATAGACTAATGTAGGAGATGATGATATAGACTAATGTAGGAGGTGATGATATAGACTAATGTAGGAGATGATGATATAGACTAATGTAGAAGATGATGATATAGACTAATGTACGAGATGATGATATTGACTAATGTAGGAGATGAAAACATAGACTAATGTAGGAGATGATGATATAGACTAATGTAGGAGATGATGATATAGACCAATGTAGGAGATGAAAACATAGACTAATGTAGGAGATGATGATATAGACTAATGTAGGAGATGATGATATAGACTAATGTAGGAGATGATGATATAGACTAATGTAGGAGATGAAAACATAGACTAATGTAGGAGATGATGATTTAGACTAATGTACGAGATGATGATATTGACTAATGTAGGAGATGAAAACATAGACTAATGTAGGAGATGATGATATAGACTAATGTAGGAGATGAAGACATATACTAATGTAGGAGATGAAGACATAGACTAATGTAGGAGATGAAGACATAGACTAATGTAGGAGATGAAGACATAGACTAATGTAGGAGATGAAGACATAGAATAATGTAGGAGATGAAGACATAGACTAATGTAGGAGATGAAGACATAGACTAATGTAGGAGATGAAGACATAGACTAATGTAGGAGATGAAGACATAGACTAATGTAGGAGATAAAGACATAGACTAACGTAGGAGATGAAGACATAGACTAATGTAGGAGATGAAGACATAGACTAATGTAGGAGATGAAGACATATACTAATTTAGGGGATGAAGACATAGACTAACGTAGGAGATGAAGACATAGACTAACGTAGGAGATGAAGACATAGACTAATGTAGGAGATGAAGACAAAGACTAACGTAGGAGATGAAGACATAGACTAATGTAGGAGATGAAGACATAGACTAACGTAGGAGATGAAGACATAGACTAACGTAGGAGATGAAGACATATACTAATTTAGGGGATGAGGACATAGACTAATGTAGGAGATGAAGACATAGACTAATGTAGGAGGTGAAGACATAGACTAATGTAGGAGATGAAGACATAGACTAACGTAGGAGATGAAGACATATACTAATTTAGGAGATGAAGACATAGACTAACGTAGGAGATGAAGACATAGACTAATGTAGGAGATGAAGACATAGACTAATGTAGGAGATGAAGACATAGACTAACGTAGGAGATGAAGACATATACTAATTTAGGGGATGAAGACATAGACTAATGTAGGAGATGAAGACATAGACTAACGTAGGTGATGAAGACATATACTAATTTAGGGGATGAAGACATAGACTAATGTCGGAGATGAAGACATAGACTAACGTAGGAGATGAAGACATAGACTAACGTAGGAGATGAAGACATAGACTAACGTAGGAGATGAAGACATAGACTAATGTAGGAGATGAAGACATAGACTAATGTAGGAGATGAAGACATAGACTAATTTAGGAGATGAAGACATAGACTAACGTAGGAGATGAAGACATAGACTAACGTAGGAGATGAAGACATAGACTAATGTAGGAGATGAAGATAAAGACTAACGTAGGAGATGAAGACATAGACTAACGTAGGAGATGAAGACATAGACTAATGTAGGAGATGAAGACATAGACTAATTTAGGGGATGAGGACATAGACTAATGTAGGAGATGAAGACATAGACTAACGTAGGAGATGAAGACATAGACTAATGTAGGAGATGAAGACATAGACTAATGTAGGAGATGAAGACATATACTAATTTAGGGGATGAGGACATAGACTAGTGTAGGAGATGAAGACATAGACTAACGTAGGAGATGAAGACATATACTAATTTAGGGGATGAGGACATAGACTAATGTAGGAGATGAAGACATAGACTAACGTAGGAGATGAAGACATAGACTAATGTAGGAGATGAAGACATAGACTAATGTAGGAGATGAAGACATATACTAATTTAGGGGATGAAGACATAGACTAACGTAGGAGATGAAGACATAGACTAACGTAGGAGATGAAGACATAGACTAATGTAGGAGATGAAGACAAAGACTAACGTAGGAGATGAAGACATTGACTAACGTAGGAGATGAAGACATAGACTAACGTAGGAGATGAAGACATAGACTAATGTAAGAGATGATGGCATAGACAGAAGGGAAATAGCAGTAATGGAGAGTCAAAGAACGACGCTCTAAGATACCGGAAGTCAAGATACCGTCTGCTTCCCATAATTCCCAACTTATTTGCCATCGTCGGACGACATCCGGGTCAAACAGGACGGTCTTTTGCCCCGGAAGTGAAAACGAAATCCTTCTATCACAGTGGATGTTTGCAGGGATTGGGGAGGGGGGTGAGGGTGTTTGCAGGGATGTGGGGATGTTTGATGGGGGAGGGAATGATAAGAGAATTGGTGAATGACGAAATAAGAAGCATGTAAACAGAGAGAGAAGATGTCAAAAGAGAGAGTAAACAGAGAAGTGGTCAAAAACAAAGAATAAACAAAGAGAAGTTTTCAATAACAGAGAGTAAACAAAGAGAAGTGGCCAATAACAGAGAGTAAACAGAAGGAGTTGATTAATTATAGGCGGTAAAGAAAGAAAAGAGATCATGAAAAGAAGAAAAAAAAAGTGAGCATAGACAGAAACTGTAAACAGGGAGAATTCGACAACAAAAAAACAGTAAACACAGAATTGATGACAATATGGAACTGTAAACAGATAGATGACGGCATAAAGTTGTGAACAGAGAGATGACGGAATAAAGTTGTAAACAGAGAGATGACGGTATAAATTTGTAAACAGAGAGTTGACGGCATAAAGTTGTAAACAGAGAAATGACGGGATAAAGTTGTAAACAGAGAGATGACGGTATAAATTTGTAAACAGAGAGTTGACGGCATAAAGTTGTAAACAGAGAAATGACGGGATAAAGTTGTAAACAGAGAGATGACGATATAAATTTGTAAACAGAGAGATGACTATAAAGTTGTAAACAGAGAGATGACTATAAAGTTGTAAACAGAAAGTAAAAAGAGTAAAGTAAAGTACCCCTGTCACGCCAAGTGGCGTATAGGGAATATGGTGTTAGTGACCCTATATTTTACAGACCCTCGGCACATGATTTTTGGAGTAATGTGATCGGTATTACGCCCGTGCCGCTTTACTTTCCCAGAAGAAAATTCGGTACCCATTAAAGGCTGGGTGAACCGGACGCCGATGGTTGGGATCGAACCCTACCTCTTGTCCTTCGTAGTCCAGTTCACTAACCACTGAGCTATCGCGGCTCCGTGTAAACAGAGAGATGACGATATAAAGTTGTAAACAGAGAGATGACGATATAAAGTTGTAAACAGAGAGATGGCGGTATAAGTTGTAAATAGTGATATGACGATATAAAGTTGTAAACAGAGAGATGACGATATAATGTTGTAAACAGAGAGATGACGATATAAAGTTGTAAGCAGAGAGATGACGATATAATTTTGTAAACAGAGAGATGACTGTATAAATTTGTAAACAGAGAGATAAAGAACGTATGAAACAAGTCACCGACAGAACAATTGGATTTAGAAATGAATGGCTGATTGTTTGACATAGAAGGAGACATGTGTGAGGTGTGTCAAACTGATCACGAATGATCTAGAAGTGAGGCAGAGAGTCAGCTGTGAGTAGACACAAGTGAATCCATGACTTCGCAAGCAGAATGTAAGACAAGAAGAGAGGAGGATAGAGTGAAAGTGGCGTACAGGAAAGAATAACAGAAAGAGAGAGAGATAGATAGAGAGAGAGAGAGAGAGAGAGGAAAATGTATATAACATGAATATATTGAGATAGAGAGAAGATTTGATGGGGTGGATACGGGGAGGGGAATGAAAGAAACAAAATAATGGATTGATGAATGGATGGACAAATCAGTGGATGAACAAATCAATGGATGAACAAATCAGTGGATGAACAAATCAGTGGATGGACAAATCAATGGATGGACAAATCAGTGGATGAACAAATCAGTGGATGAACAAATCAGTGGATTAACAAATCAATGGATGAACAAATCAGTGGATGAACAAATCAGTGGATTAACAAATCAATGGATGAACAAATCAGTGGATGAACAAATCAGTGGATGAACAAATCAATGGATGAACAAATCTGTGGATGAACAAATCAATTGATGAACAAATCAGTGGATGAACAAATCAGTGGATGAACAAATCAATGGATGAACAAATCAGTGGATGAACAAATCAATGGATGAACTAATCATTGGATGAACAAATCAGTAGATGAACAAATCAATGGATGAACAAATCAGTGGATGAACAAATCAGTGGATGAACAAATCAATGGATGAACAAATCAGTGGATGAACAAATCAGTGGATGAACAAATCAATGGATGAACAAATCAATAGATGAACAAATCAGTGAATGAACAAATCAATGGATGAACAAATCAATGGATGAACAAATCAGTGGATGAACAAATCAATTGATGAACAAATCAGTGGATGAACAAATCAGTGGATGAACAAATCAATGGATGAACAAATCAGTGGATGAACAAATCAATGGATGAACTAATCATTGGATGAACAAATCAGTAGATGAACAAATCAATGGATGAACAAATCAGTGGATGAACAAATCAGTGGATGAACAAATCAATGGATGAACAAATCAGTGGATGAACAAATCAGTGGATGAACAAATCAATGGATGAACAAATCAATAGATGAACAAATCAGTGGATGAACAAATCAATGGATGAACAAATCAATGGATGAACAAATCAATGGATGAACAAATCAGTGGATGAACAAATCAATGGATGAAAGAGGTCAGGTGTTAGAGAGAGAGGTGGAAATACAAAAAATACGTAATTAAAAAGCAGCATATCTTTGTTGTCTCCCGGTTGTTCGTTGAGAAATAAGCGAACGAGAGATGAAAAAATAAATATGATTGAGTGAGAGAGAAAGAAAGAGAGAAAGTAGAAGAGGGCAATTAGGGTATAAATCAGAGGGTCAAAATGGCGGAAAATAGGTTTTGTGTGGAAAAACTGGAACAGATGAATGAATGAGGATGACTTCAATCGTTGGGATAAATTTGATTATATCTGTGAACTTTAACATGTCCCTTTTGTGGGATGGTATGGGATGATATGGGGTGATATGTAGTGGTATGGGTATGCGGAGGGGGATGAGGCCATCATCATCATCATTGGGTGCCTTCTCCGCATCGAAGGTTGGCAACCATGGAGCGCCATTCCACTCTGTCTCTTGTTTTGATGGTGCAGATTGCCATAGGCTGACTTGTCCATCTTTTGATGTTACTCGTCCATGTTAGTCTTGGTCTGCCTCTTTTACCTTGTATTTTCCCCTCTAATATTACTTTTATTAGACTGTTGTGTCTTTTAACATGACCAACAAATTTCATTTGTCGTGCTCTAATTGATGAGATCATAGCAGGGATTTTTAGTTAAATGTCGATGACCATCAGTCATTGAGGTGTGTGTGTGTGTGACATAGAAGACTGCCCAGGTAATCCAATAACAACATATAGAAACACAGAACTAGGATAAGGATAATGTAGCTTTGAGAGAAGGCTGTTGTTGTTGTTGTTGTTATTGATGCTGTTATTATTATTGTTGTTAGTATTTTAATGCAGTTATTGTTTGTGCTGTTGTTATTGTATTATTATTGGTGCTGATGTTGTTGCTGTTGTTGTTGGTGATGTTGTTGGTGATATTTTTGTTATTGTTGTTGGTGGTGTTGTTCTTTACTTTGTTGTTGTTGGTTTTGTTTTCTGTTGTTGCTCTTATTGGTGGTGCTGATGTTATTGTCGCTGTTGTTTTTGATGATGTTGTTGGTTTTGTTGGCTGTAATGCTAATGTTGTTCATGCTGTTGTTAGTTTTGTTGACGGTAATTTTGATGTTGTTGATGCTGTTGTTGGTTTTGTTGCCGGTAATTTTGATGTTGTTGGTTTTGTTGACGGTAATTTTGATGTTGTTGATGCTGTTGTTGGTTTTGTTGGCGGTAATATTGATGTTGTTGATGCTGTTGTTGGTTTTGTTGACGGTAATTTTGATGTTGTTGATGCTGCTGTTGGTGTTGTTGCCGGTAATTTTGATGTTGTTGATGCTGTTGTTGGTTTTGTTGCCGGTAATATTGATGTTGCTAATTGACAAATTGTGGACAAACGACAAGAAGAAAGCTCAATGAAGGGACATAACCAACACCAACACGACAGTTAGCTCAAGGTTAATGAGCGTAGGGTACCCCCTCAGTGCAGTGTGAGAACCCACGAATGTTTACGTCTAGAAAGTTGGTGGCGTGTCGGGATGAACTGAGCTGAGAGCGTCGACCACTAACAGCAGAGATACATGACAAACAACAAAGTAGTGAGGTGTACAGAGAGGTGAACATGCTAGTAATGAGGTGTACAGAGAGGTGAGCAAGCTAGTAATGAGGTGTACAGAGAGGTGAACAAGCTAGTAATGAGGTGTACAGAGAGGTGAGCAAGCGAGTAGTGAGGTGTACAAAGAGGTGAACAAAGTAGTAATGAGGTGTACAGAGAGGTGAACAAGTAATGGGGTGTACAGAGAGGTGAACAAGTAATGGGGTGTATAGAGAGGTAAACAAACTAGTAATGAGGTGTACAGAGAGATGAACAAGCTAGTAGTGAGGTATACAAAGAGGTAAACAAGCTAGTAATGGGGTGTACAGCGAGGTAAACAAGCTAGTAATGAGGTGTACAGAGAGGTGAGCAAGTAATGGATTGTACAAAGAGGTAAATAAGTAATGATGTGTACAAAGAGGTGAACAAGCTAGTAGTGAGGTGTACAAAGAGATGAACAAGTAATGAGGTGTACAATGAGGTGAGCAAATAATTAGGTGTACAAAGAGGTGAACAAGTAATTAGGTGTACAGAGAGGTGAACAGGTATAGCCGTATCTTACATTTGTTCGCCTTACTTTATTTCTAAATTGTTAGCTCCGGTCACGTGGACCATAATGGCTTCATGTTATATGTCAGGATCTGGGGTAATTGTCTTCTGTCTTCTCTATAATTGGTGGTTGCTGACTTAACTAGTTGGACTCGGACAGTGAGCTATCACGTGAGAAGATTACTCCCATAATACATCACATCAAGATTAGCACATTCAATGGAAGTGATAACTCACAATGTTTGGTAACAAGATTAACATCAGTCTTTATTTTTATGTCTACAAGTCTGGACGTAAAACAATCACATAATGGAATGTCTCTGCTATACTGCATTAGAATTGTGTTGGTCCGCTTAGTCAATCGACGGTGTTGATGCAACCACGCAGTGATTATCTTATCATGCTTAATTTGTTTGAATGTTCTAATGTTCTATCATGTAGAATGTTCTATATAGTTGTGTAAGCAAGAAATATGGACTAGATATGAATATCAAAAAGACTAAAACTATGATCATAAACAAAGGAAACTATCAAGACCTACAATTAAATATCAAAGTTGAAGGAATACATCTAGAGACAGTTCAGAACTACAACTACCTGGGACATACTATAACCAGTGATGGAAAATGTACAACTGAAATAAATGAAAGAGTAGGAATGGCAAAAAGTAATTTCAATGCCATGAAAAATATACTAAAGGGAGGTCAAAAAGTAATGCACACCAATTTTTTTCTCAGCTAATAATAAAGATAGGAATATGAAATTTTGCACACTTGGAATATGACATGTTCCAATTATGTGTACCAAATTGCACAGCATTTTGATAAATATTACGCAATCTATGAACCGTTAAAATGGAGCTTGTCAACAATGTCCGTTACAAACAGCGAATTGTCATAGAATTTCTGGTTGCGGAAAAAGAAACTGTGGCAAACATTCATAAACGACTGTGTGCAGTGTACAAATGTTCTGCAGTCGATAGGAGCACAGTTAGTCACTGGGTTCAGAGAATTAAAACTGCAGAAAGTGTACGAGTGGAGCTGCATGATTTACCGCGTTCTGGACGTGTTGCCTCGGCTACCAGCACAGATATGTTAAACCGGGCTGATGCCATTATTCGTAAGGATAGGCGTATTACTAGTCAGCAATTGGCATTGCAGCTTACAGTCAGCAAGGGAAGTGCAATCGCAATTTTTAAAACTCTCGGATATTCAAAGATTTGCGCTCGATGGGTTCCTCGGTGCCTAACAAATGATCACAGAGTTCAAAGGAAAACATTCTGTTCTGAATTGTTGGAGCGTTTCGGTGTTGAAGGAGAAATGTTTTTGTCAAAAATTGTTACCGGTGACGAAACGTGGGCACATTATTATGAGCCTGAAACAAAAATGCAGTCAATGGAATGGCATCATCCGCAGTCACCAAAAAGAAAAAAATTCAAAACATCTCCATCAGCCGGAAAGGTGATGATCACTGTCTTCTGGGACATTGATGGTGTGATTCTTGTTGATTTTATGACAAGAGGTGAGACAATCAACTCGACAGCTTACATCAATACACTGACAAAACTAAAAAATCGGCTCCACAGAGTTCGGCCTAATAAGCCATCTGCAGATTTGTTGCTTCAACATGACAATGCACGCCCTCACACAAGTCTGGTAACACGGGAAGCAATCAACAAATTTGGTTGGACTGTACTGCCCCATCCTCCTTACAGCCCTGATCTGGCTCCCTCAGATTTCCATCTGTTTGGACCACTCAAAAATTCCTGCGTGGGACACACTTTGACAATGATGAGGATGTGATCCGTGCAGTTAAAAAATGGCTACGCGAGCAGGACAAAACTTGGTACAAATGAGGCATTCATGACCTAGTTTCGCGTTGGCGTAAGGCAATACGCTTGGACGGAGATTATGTTGACAAATAGGTAGTGTCAAGGGGATGTTCAGCTACAATCTGTGAAAATTTCACACATTTTGCCCGAATAGTTTCCGAGAAAAAAATTGGTGTGCATTACTTTTTGACCTCCCTACGTACTAACATCAAAACAAATAACAACAGGGCTAAAACTAAGAATAGCAAAACGTTACATCTTCTCAATATTATTGTATGGTGCAGAAACATGGACATTAGACCAGAAAACAGAACAGAAAATTGAGGCCTTTGAAATGTGGATTTACAGAAGAATAGGTAGAATTGGATGGAAAGAAAAGAAAACAAACGAAGAAGTTTTATGATGACTAAGGGTGAAAAAATAACTACTAAACACAATTAGAGCAAGACAAATGAAATATTTTGGTCATGTTAAAAGACACGACAGTCTAATAAAAGTAATATTAGAGGGGAAAGTACAAGGTAAAAGAGGCAGAGGCAGACCAAGACTAACATGGACGAGTAACATCAAAAGATGGACTAGTCAGCCTATGACAATCTGCACCATCAAAGCAAGAGACAGAGTAGAATGTCGCTCCATGGTAGCCAACCTTCGATGCGGAGAAGGCACCCAATGATGATGATGAATGTTCTATCATGCCTAGCTTGACGCTTATACAACTCAATTATCAATATCCTCAGGCATTCTGTAGACACGGTTGGCTTACCACGGCAACAGCCGGGGTTCGTTCCCTGGCGAGGACACCTGGGTTTTACTAATTCCCTAAAAATTAGTGGGAGCCGCGATAGCTCAGTGGTTAGTGAACTGGACTACTACGGACAAGGGGTAGGGTTCGATCCCAACTGACGGCTCCGGGTTCACCCAGCCTTAAAATGGGTACCGGATTTTTTCTGGGAAAGTAAAGCAGCACGGGCGTAATACCGACCACATTACCCCAAAAATCATGTGCTGAAGGTCTGTAAAATATAGGGTCACTAACACCATATTTCCCTATACGCCACTTGGCGTGACGGGGGGGTACTTTACTTTACTATTCTGTAGACAGCTCTTCTATGCTTTATAGTATCTCCAAGCTTCTGGAATTCACTGACAGAATCTACAGATCCGAGGTCTAGAAGCGGCAGGTGTGTTAGAGTCAAGGACATACTAAACACATATTGAAGCGTTGACCTTGAGGTCACCAATACGTCACATATAATAGGATACGATAGAAACAGCAAGGAAGGACAGGCCATGGTGAAGACTTTTCTGTTTCGTGAGACTGGAGCGGTCAAGGTTGTGGCTCGTCGCTGTGGCAGAATCTGAAGACTGGAAGATGATGACTGACTTGCTATAGAGATAATCTGTCAACTAAAGTAAACTAAACTAAACTAAACTAAACTAAACTAAACTAAATTAAACTAAACTGAGCTAAACTAAACAAGAATAAACCAAACCAAACTAAACTAAACCAGACTAAACTAAACTAAACTAAACTAAGCTAAACTAAGCTAAACTAAACTAAACTAAACTAAACTAAACTAAACTAAACTAAACTAAACTAAACTCATCATCATCATGTACCCTGCCGGTTGGCATAGGCGATCATGTCCCTCCACAATCTTCTATCTACAGTGCATCGTATCAGTTCTGTTGTTGACTGTTTTCCATGCCATGACACCAAGCTATCCAGTATTTTCTCTCTTTGTCGTCCGCGATCTCTCTTTCCTTTTATTTTGCCAGTTGTAACCAAGTATTCCAACTTTCCTCTTCTCATGATGTGCCCAAAAAATGTTGATTGCTTCTTTCTGATGTTTTTTAAGAGCTCACTTTTTGTGTTGGCCCCTTTGAGAACTTCCTCATTGGTCTTTTCATCTGTCCAGGGAACTTTCAACATTCTTCTGAGAAATCCCATCTCTGTGGCCTCTAACCGTCTTTTCATTTGTTTGTCTACTGTCCATGATTCGCTTACATAGGTCAGAATTGGTTCTATATAGCACTGATGAACTCTCTTTCTCATTTATATTGACATAGATTTGTTGCATAAGATATTTTTCATTTTCTGAAATGCTATTTTGGCCTGAGCTATTCTGCTTTTTATTTCTGTGGTGCATCTTCCATCTGATGTAATTATTGTGCCCAAGTATTTGAAACGTTGCACTTGTTTTAGATTTGTCTCGTTTATTTTTATGCTGCATGATGGTGATGATTGTTTCTTCGATATGACCATTACTTCTGTTTTCTTACTATTCAGACTGAGACCTTTTTTGTTGCTTTCTTCTACTATTATGTCTATCATTTCTTGTAGTTCGTTCTCTGTCTCTGCTATTAAGACTGTGTCATCCGCATATCGCAAATTATGTATGTTGTGACCGTTGACTTCAATTCCTTTTTTGTCTACTATTGATCTCATAATATATTCGCTAAACTAAACTAAACTAAACTAAACTGAACTGTACTAAACTAAACTAAACAGTGAGAATGTAATGACCGCCGCCGGTTGACCTTGATGCTTTTACCTTCTTGTCGAGGAACGACCCGTTCAGCCTCAGTTTATGCTATCATCATCATGTGCCATACAGGTTGGTGTAGGCGATCATGTCCTTCCACAATTCTCTATTCACAGTACACCGCCTCAATTTGTTGTTGACTCTCCGTGCCATGACACGAAGCTATCTAGTATCTTCTCTCTGTGTCGTCCGCGATGTCTCTTTCCCTGTATTTTGCTAGTTGTAATAAAGTATATGGTAACCGCGATAGCTCAGTGGTTAGTGAACTGGACTACAAAGGACAAGGGGTAGGGTTCGATCCCAACCGACGGCCTCCGGGTTCACCCAGCCTTTAATGGGTACCGGATTTTTACCCCAAAAATCATGTGCCGAAGGTCTGTAAAATTTATGGTCACTAACACCATATTCCCTATACGCCACTTGGCGTGACGAGGGTACTTTACTTTTACTAATAAAGTATATTGATAAGTATATGAATAACCAAGATGGCGACCAAGATGGCGGTTGTTTTATTTTCGGAGTGTAGTTTGCGTGATTAAAGTGATTGAATATAGTGTTTCCAACGGATTATAATTTTCGAAAAGTTGTGTAACGTTTTCTACCAAGGAGGTCGATGAGAACTGATAAGTACCTTTTTAAATGTAAACAGCTAAAGTTTTGTATTTAGATCGTAAAAGATCGCATGTGAGACCTTAGCGATCAAACACGTGGGGGGAAACATCAGTCGGGCTAAACCCCCAACGTGTGTTTTTCTTAAGTCAAGCCCTTAACTTACGACTGACTCAGCAGGTCGGTAAGGGATAAATGTTTTATGCTCAGAGAAATACACAGAAGATGGAGAAAGATAAACATAAAGCAGGTACGATCAATATATGCGGGATAAAAAATAAAGAAGTTGAACTTATAGAAGAAATGACGAAAAGGAAAATTAAAATACTAGGATTAGCGGACACCAGAGTAAAAGGACAACAGATAAAGAAAACACACATGAACTACACGAAAATATTCTCAGGAGTCGACAACTCAGAAAGAGCAACACACGTACAATCTTCATCCCAACGTTGTGCTACCAATACCAGACCTGGACCCTAGATGCAAGAACAATAAGTAAAATAACCTCTACTGAGATGAAATGTGTTAGACGAATGACAGGAAACAGTCTGAGAGATAAGATCAGAAATGAAGAACTGAGAAAAAAGCTAGGAATAGCCCCCGCCATAGAAAATATAAAGAAACAACAGATAAAATGGTTTGGCCACGTGACAAGGCAGAAAGAACAAAACACAACACAACGAGCCTTCAACAAACGTTGTGAGAACACCAGACCCAAGGGTCCACCACAAAAAAGATGGGTCGATGGAATATTAGAAGCACTAGGAAACATTACACAGCAGAGGCGAACAGAAGAGCAAAAGACCGCAAATTATATCTCCCCTCGGCGCTGAAAGGCAGATGAGGAAGGAAAGAAGAAGAAGAATAAAGTATTCCAACTTTCCTCTTCTCATGATGTGCCCGTAAAAATGTTGACAGATGACGTATATCACAGCACAAAGATTTAAACAATGCTTTTGATACAACCAACAATCACAGACAATGAATCATTCATATTCTCATTTATTAATCATCATAACTTGCACATGACGCATAGTGGTGTACGTCATTGATAGATTCTAATCTTCATTGAGATTAACTCTCTAGGCTAGCGCCGATCTTGATGGAGACATCTCTAGTACTTATTGCTTGTCCCAATTAACATCCTATCTTACTTCCACAACTGTCTGACATCACACTTCCATTGTATTTGATCTACTTGCTATTTGTTCTCTGGAGCACTAAACTTCTGAATCTCACTTGAAAACACTTCCCAACTAAATTATCTTATTATTGTCTCTAACATATATTCTGTTCTGTTCTCTACTTGTTTAATTCACTTGTTTCTTTACTACATCTCTAATTCTAGTTGTCTGCTCTGCCTGTGCTCTCTAACTGTTCTCTGATTCTAATCTGAATCTAATCTAATTCTCAATCACTATCCTTTTGTCTTCAGGCAGTTCGTCCATACCGGACTAAGCTCGTACATCTTGTTTGCATTTCTGATTCTGGACTCTGCTTCTCAGTCTTCAAAACTTCAAACTCAAAACTCACTAATTCATTGTATGCATAAGGTAAGGTAACGCCCCCACCCCCTCTCTCCCGTCGTCTCATTTTCATAAGCTCTTGGCTTACTCTTTGGCTCTTCAGGCCATCTGCAGCGGATCATTTATCACGAGGTATAAAACTCTGTTTGAACTCTGTGTCAAAATTTACAAAATAATACACCATTATGACATTTTGTTTAACCTCTAAGTTTCAAAATAACGCTATTATGAACTCTTAATAATGATATTTAATCACTTCCATCCCAACGGTTTTTACATTAACAAGTTGAACAATTCCAACGGCTACTGTTCATTTTTTTCTGAGTTTAAAATGTTTACCACTCATTTTTTTTATAACTCGGTAACTGCAATTGCCTCTATTTCAATCTATTAACTATTACACATATGACATTGATCCACAGATGGCATTAAGCCACATATGACATTGATCCACAGATGACTTTAAGCCACAGACGACACTAAGCAACAGAAGACATTGAGTCAAAGATGAGATTAGACCAATGATAACATTAAACCACAGATGACAGTAAGCCACAGATGACATTGAACCACTAATGACATCAAGCCATATATGACATTAAACCAAAGATGACATTGAGCCAAAGATGGCACTGAGGAAAAGATGACACTAAGCCACAGATGATATTAAGCCACGAATGACATTAAGCAACAGATAACATCAAGCCACAGACGACATTAAGCCATTGATGACATAAAGCCACAATAAACATTAAACCACAAACGATATTAAGCCATAGATAACATTAAGACACAGACGACATTAACATACAAACGACATTAAGCCACTGATGACATAAAGCCACAGTAAACATTAAACACAGTTGCCATTAAAACCTTGTAGGTCGAGTTCGTTTCTTCTTCAGACGTGGACTTACTACAATATAATTTTCAAGATGAAAATACTGGAGAATGACGTAACCAGCCAGCTGCAGGGACAGCTTGGAGTACTTTATTTCTGCTTTGCTCCTTAATAGGTTGTGCTTGTTGACCTGCTTGATTTGGAGAAGATCACATATGACATATCATCAACCATTTTGACTGGCGTGGGCGAGGATGAATCTTTAGATTGTGTTTATTTCGCTGACCACCGGGTCTGTTGGGCGGATTCTTCCACGCTGATCATGAAATCATACTGTTGAGCTTCCGCGCTAGTCGTGATATCATACTGTTGAGCTTCCGCGCTAGTCGTGATATCATACTGTTGAGCTTTCGCGCTAGTCGTGATATCATACTGTTGAGCTTCCGCGCTAGTCGTGATATCATACTGTTGAGCTTCCGCGCTAGTCGTGATATCATACTGTTGAGCTTCCGCGCTAGTCGTGATATCATACTGTTGAGCTTCCGCGCTAG
Source organism: Megaustenia siamemsis (assembly GCA_032433765.1). Classification (NCBI taxonomy): domain Eukaryota; kingdom Metazoa; phylum Mollusca; class Gastropoda; order Stylommatophora; family Ariophantidae; genus Megaustenia; species Megaustenia siamemsis. The sequence goes on along the minus strand of JAVIAB010000047.1, from coordinate 10,068,986 downwards.
TCGTGATATCATACTGTTGAGCTTACGCGCTAGTCGTGATATCATACTGTTGAGCTTCCATGCTAGTCGTGATATCATACTGTTGAGCTTCCACGCTAGTCGTGATATCATACTGTTGAGCTTCCGCGCTAGTCGTGATATCATACTGTTGAGCTTCCATGCTAGTCGTGATATCATACTGTTGAGCTTCCACGCTAGTCGTGATATCATACTGTTGAGCTTCCGCGCTAGTCGTGATATCATACTGTTGAGCTTCCACGCTAGTCGTGATATCATACTGTTGAGCTTCCACGCTAGTCGTGATATCATACTGTTGAGCTTCCGCGCTTGTCGTGATATCATACTGTTGAGCTTCCACGCTAGTCGTGATATCATACTGTTGAGCTTCCACGCTAGTCGTGATATCATACTGTTCAGAATTCCCTCTCTCTCCCTCTTTCTCTCCCTCCCTCTATCTCTCCCTCTCTCTCTCTCCCTCCCTCTATCTCTCCCTCCTCTCTCTCTCTCTCTCTCTCTCTCTCTCTATCATTCCTACATATTTCCAAATAATGTTTCATTTAGTTACTTTGCAATCTAGCTATCCTTCACCTTTGTCAAACACGATTTCGTGATGTACAAACCGTTCGACTGGCTCTCCTGATTGTCTGGATCTCATCTTTGTCTGGTTCTCATGTTTGTCTGTCATTCATGTTTGGCTGGCTCTCATGTTTGTCTGCTTCTCATGTTTGTCTGGTTCTCGTGTTTACCTGGCTCTCCAGTTTGACTGGCTCTCTTGTTTGTCTGGCTGGTTCACATATTTGTCTTTCTCTCACGTTTGTCTGACCCTTATGTTTGTCTTGCTCTCATTTTTGACTGGGTCTTGTTTGTCTGGCTGGTTCACACGTTTTCTGTCTCTCATGTTTATATGTCTCTCATGTTTGTCTTGCTCTCATTTTTGACTGGCTCTCTTGTTTGTCTGACAGGCTCTCATGTTCGCCTGGCTGACTCTCATGTTCGACTGACTGGTTCACATGTTTGTCTGGCTCTTATGTTTGACAGGCTACAGGCTCTCATGTTCGCCTGGCTGACTCTCATGTTTGATTGGTTCTCATGTTTGTGAACTATTCTCATTGTTCAACATCTCTCAATCCATCAACAAGGAGACTCCGAACATTTCTCTCTATCTCTACATTCCTGTAGCCCCCGGTAATAGCAGACAGACTAGGATATAATAGATCACATAATGATAATGGGAGACAGAGATACAGCTTAGGTCAGATACTTTAGTAGTTACCCATAATCTCAGTAGAAGATAGCAGTAACATAAGTATAAAGATGTAACAGACACAGAAGAACAGAAGCAAGTTTTGGGTATTGAACATTGTAGCTGTTATTGGAATGGTGGGGGAGGGGGGAGAGAGAGAGAGAGAGAGAGAGAGAGAGAATAGATTTAAACTTAACTTGACCGTCACATGTCCAGAAATTAGGTTGATGAACAAGGGGGCACGTTAAGTTTATGAGAGAGATGTCACGCTTAGGGTTCATGTTACCATTATTTTTAAAACTCAGAGGATAACTAAAATGTCACGATGGAGTATTGTTTTGCAAACTTGACACAAATTTCGTCCAAAGTTTAACTTCGTATTCAACCGTTGGCTGAGAGATTACTAGACAGCGACTAAGCCAATAAATTATGCAAATGAGACAGTGGTATTTAACGTTGCACATTAGCAGAATTAGATAATATTTAGAGAAAAGCTCGAGATTGAGAAACAGCCAGAAAATGTAAAATAGACGAGCTTAGGTCGGCTTCGGTCGAAACTGGCTGTGTAGACTTGAGTTTTTATAGTTATAGACTTCCACAAAGTTAGTTGTTATCAAATAGAGATGTAAAAGGGAGATCCATAGGTAGGTCAGTCAGGAAAACATAGTTTAGTTGAGAAGTGTTTCAACTTAGATTCAGAAGTTTTGTGTCCCATAGAACAATAGTAAGTAGATTAAGAGTAGCATTGAATAAGTCAAGACATAGATATAGAATAGCAAGAGTAGCATTGAATAAGTCAAGACATATATATACAATAGTAAAGGTAGCATTGAATAAGTCAAGACATATATATAGAATAGTAAGAGTAGCATTGAATAAGTCAAGACATATATATAGAATAGTAAGAGTAGCATTGAATAAGTCAAGACATAGATATAGAATAGCAAGAGTAGCATTGAATAAGTCAAGACATAGATATAGAATAGCAAGAGTAGCATTGAATAAGTCAAGACATAGATATAGAATAGCAAGAGTAGCATTGAATAAGTCAAGACATAGATATAGAATAGCAAGAGTAGCATTGAATAAGTCAAGACATAGATATAGAATAGCAAGAGTAGCATTGAATAAGTCAAGACATAGATATAGAATAGTAAGAGTAGCATTGAATAAGTCAAGACATAGAAATAGAATAGCAAGTGTCATACAAGACGAGTGGTAATACTTTAATATATTAAAAGATAGAATTAGAAATGTCACAGACAATATGTATTAAGAGATGCCTCAAATAAACAACGGTGTTAACCTCGTGAGCGCATCCTGAACAATAACATTAAATTTAGAATTGGAATTTATAATTGTGTACTCCACTAGTACCTTCACTTGTACAACCAACGATCTAATAAACTTGTGTAAGCAAAATTTCATAGTCTGTGATTATTGACTACATGAATCCATGCCAAGACATTGTTAGTACGCCGTGTTGTGATCTCTGTGCCATAACTATTAAGATATCACAAATCCTGTATCACAGCGTGGATTCTCCTGCTCTATAAATTCATTGCCTATGATTTGCTTCTTTGATACTCAACTATCACTTTCGTTAACTCCGCTCACCAATACTTTATTATCACCAGTCTCTTCTTCTGCTTCTTTCCTTCCTCATTTGCCTTTCAGCGTCAAGGGGGAGATTTAATTTGTGATTTTTGCTTTTTCTGTTGGCTTCTCCCGCTGTTATGTTTCCTAGAGTTTATAATATTCCATCGATCCATCTTTTGCTCCTCTTTTGGTCTTCTCCCGCTGTTATGTTTCCTAGAGTATATAATATTCCATCGATCCATCTTTTGCTCCTGTTTTGGTCTTCTCCCGCTGTTATGTTTCCTAGAGTATATAATATTCCATCGATCCATCTCTTGTTCCTCTTTTGGTCCTCTCCCGCTCTTATGTTTCCTTGAGTTTCTAATATTCCATCAATCCATCTTTTTTCGTCGTCACCCCTTGAGTCTGGTGTTCTCACGTCGTATATTGAAGGCTCATTGTGTTGTGTTTTGATCTTTCTGTCTTGTCACGTAGCCAAACCATTTCTATCTCTTGTTTCTTCATGTACTCAATGACGGGAATTATTCCTAGCTTTTTTCTCAGTTCTTCATTTCTGATCTTATCTCTCAGCCTGCTACCAGCCATTCGTCTAACACACTCCACCTCGGCAGTGGTTATTTATCTTATTGTTCTTGCATCTAGAGTCCAGGTCTGGCATTGGTAGCGCAACGTTTGGATGAAGACCGCAATTCTACGCTTCCTAATCTCCAATAATTATTTCTCCTCACCTTCTCCCCACTCATTAATCCTTGACTTAAACAGCGATGACTGAACCTCAATAAACCAGCAGCTCTTATTAACCCCACCAAACACAAACAGATCAATAAACTAAATCACGAATTGCCCGGATTAGCCGAGCACGGGTTTGGTATCAGAGGGAATCACTCGTGGACATTGCTGGGCATGTAACGAGCTCTACCGTGTCTAATAAATCTGAAGTGAACTATTAATATCATTTCTGGAGGGTAAGACAAAATCAATTGTCTGTAACCATGGCAACGAGACAATGTGATGAACAAAGAAGGAAGTTGTTGGGTGCAGGCGTGCTGTAACAATTGATGTCGAGGCGGGTTTGTTGACTTCTCAAGTGATGCTGATGCTGCGGTCAGTTCTCTGGGAACCACTTAGGGTGAGATGCCACGTCATGAATGTAGTCAAGAAGTGGTCACGTAGCTTGAATGCAGCCAAGAAGTGGTCACCTGGTTTGAATGTAGCCAATAGGTGGTCACGTATCTTGAATGTAGCCAATAGGTGGTCACGTGGCTTGAATGTAGGCAAGACTGGTCACGTGGCTTGAATGTAGCCAAGAAGTGGTCACGTGACGTGAATGTAGCCAAGAAGTGTCACGTGGCTTGAATGTAGCCAATAGGTGCTCACTATGCATTAATGTAGCCAAAAAGTGGTCACGTGACATGAATGTAGCCAAGAACTGGTCACGTGGCTTGTCTCTCGCTAGCTTTTCCTGGGATTATTTCTCTTCCTATCTCTAAATCTCTCTGTCTGCCTCTCTCTCTGTCTGCCTCTCTCTCTGTCTGCCTCTCTCTTTGTCTGCCTATCTCTGTCTGCCTCTCTCTGTCTGCTTCTCTCTCTGTCTGCATCTCTCTCTGTCTGCCTATCTCTCTGTCTGCCTATCTCTGTGTCTGCCTCTCTCTGTCTGCCTCTCTGTCTGTCTCTCTCTGTGTTTGTCTCTCTGTGTGCCTCTCTCTGTGTCTGCATCTCTCTCTGTCTGCCTCTCTCTCTGTCTGATTCTCTCTGTGAAGGCCTCTCTCTTTGTCAAACTCTCTCTGTGTCTGCCTCTCTCTCTGTCTGCCTATCTCTGTGTCTGCCTCTCTCTGTCTGCCTCTCTGTCTGTCTCTCTCTGTGTCTGCTTCTCTCTCTGTCTGCCTCTCTGTCTCTCTCTCTCTGTGTCTCCCTCTGTTTCTATCTTCCTCTCTCTCTCTCTCCATTTCTTTGCTTACATTTTGTAGTTGGAAGAACTCCCTGTAATGTTCGGACAATGCCCTAGCTTTGATTTCCAGCCGTGTAGACGAGAATTAAATCTACAGTGTCCTGTGTTCTGGGGACCTGATTGAGATGCTTCTACAACGTGCGGTCAGCGCTGTCTGCAGCCACTAAAGATGAAAGTTCATTCTCAAGTTCAAGTCCTTGATGGCGTTCTAGAAGTTCAAAGACAGTCAGGTTTGTAATTTTGCCTTCAACGTTACACACAAGTTCGGGACAAATCAAAGTTGACCACTCCCTCAAATCAAAGTTGACCATTCCCTAAAATCAAAGTTGACCATTCCCTCAAATCAAAGTTGACAATTTTCTCCAATCAAAGTTGACCTTTCCCTCAAATCAAAGTTGTCCATTCTCTCAAATTAAATTTTTCCATTCTCTCCAATCAAAGTTGACCATTCCCTCAAATCAAAGTTGTCCATTCTCTCCAATCAAAGTTGTCCATTCTCTCCAATCAAAGTTGACCATTCCCTCAAATCAAAGCTGTCCATTCCCTCAAATCAAATTTTTCCATTCCCTCCAATCAAAGCTGTCCATTCCCTCAAATCAAAGCTGTCCATTCCCTCAAATCAAATTTTTCCATTCCCTCCAATCAAAGCTGTCCATTCCCTCAAATCAAAGCTGTCCATTCCCTCAAATCAAATTTTTCCATTCCCTCCAATCAAAGTGGCCCATTCCCACTATACAATGTTGTCCATTCCTTCAAATCAAAGTTGCCCATTCACTCCAATCAAATTTTTCCATTCCCTCCAGCAAAGTTGTCCTTTCCTTCAAATCAAAGTTGCCCATTCCCTCCAATCAAATTTTTACATTCCCTCTAATTAAAGTTGCCCTTTCCTTCAAATCAAAGTGGCCCATCCCCTCCAATCAAATTTTTCCATTCCCTCCGTACAAAGTTGTCCTTTCCTTCAAATCAAAGTGGCCCATTCCCTCCGTTACTTATTTGCCACTGCCCAGCTTGACCTTTGCTGTTTACACTTAACAACATCAGTCATGTTATTTCCACGTCACAGAGTGTGAGCCAGACCTTGGGCTCACTTGTTTAGCGACTATCTCATCGCACTATAGTTTGCCGAGGTCACCGTCACCTCTTATCTAACAATGTATCTCACACGACCTGTCCTACTGGGCCACCGAGACTCCCTCAGCCACGCCCTTTTGTTATTGGCGGGCTTCGATGAGCATGCTCCTTCAGCATGAATTTGTAAGGGGGGGGGGGGAACCAACTAGCTCAGGGCAGGCAACATAGGCGTCACCTACATTGGTCGGAGCACACAAATAGGACTGAATAACAGATTGCTTAAGCGTTACTTCCACAAGAGAGATTAAGGTACACAATAACGATCACTGAACAACAGCTGGATGGATTGGGAAGAACTATGGCTTTTGCTGATAATATTCTGGTATATCGACAGGGAAGAGACAGACTGGGAATCGCCTCCACATTGCAAGACGAACTCGATCGCATTTCTTCCTGGTGTGGAGTATCAGGTGCCTTGGCTAAGCATAATAAAGCATCAGTTGCATTGTTCTCACTTAACAATCATATCGTTAATACGGAAACACCGGTGGTACGAATGGGAGCTGATGAGGTGACTAGGGATAGGTTGATGACGTAACTCGGAGTTAAGTTTTATTGCAGCCTGTGTTTTAGGGACCATGTTGACCCTGTGATAACAAAAGCCCGCAAAGGATTAGCCGCCTTGAAGGTCATGGTAGCTGCCAAAATCGAGCAGGGGCTACTTACTCTTCTGTTCCAGTGACTATATAGTCCTCTCACCAATCGAGTATGCCCTGGCAATTCTTACTGTCAGTAAAAATAAAATTAATGAGCCCCCGTCACGCCAAGTGGTGTATAGGGAATATGGTGATAGTGACCATAAATTTTACAGACCTTCAGCACATGATTTTTGGGGTAATGTGGTCGTGATTACGCTCGTGCCGCTTTAATTTCCCAGAAAAAAAATCCTGTACCATTAAAGGCTGGGTGAACCCGGAAGCCGTCGGTTGGGATCGAACACTACCCCTAAGTTCTTACTGTCAGTACGACTCAAATTGACAAGCTGGAGAAAATACAGAATGAAGCGATGCGCATTATCTTGGGGTGCACTCCCAGTGCAGCAGTGAGGTATCTTCTTGACTTTCCAACCATGGATGACAGAATCAAGATCTGGAGGGCACAAGCATACCTGAAGATAGGTGCAGATAAAGAGCATCTATTGCACCACGAGCTCAACACAGGGAAAGGTGTCAGGCTAAAAAGAGGCAAATCATGGTTGGGCCGAGCAGAAGATGCCATCAAACAGGTCTGTGGGCTTACCAATATCAATGTTGGCGAGGAGTGGGTACCGGTGCCTACGTCATTCAGAATGATATTCTCGTGTATTGTCACACTCGACAGAAAATGTAGGGAACAGAACTCAGCCGTGGTCAATGTGGAGGTCAACGATCTCATCTTGGATAACACCGATGAGAAAGGTGCAGTCATCTATACCAATGGCGTATTCTCTATGATACCGCAGCTACCGCCAGTAGCCTGAACATATCAACGAAATACAGAAGGAAATGATAATTTATGATATTTTAAAAAAATAAGTATAATATACATTTTCGAATATTCTATTATGCATTTCGTAGGCCAATATGATTTATTTACTTTGATTTGCATTTATTAAAGCAAGTCTTTCCTCTGGTCACTATAACGTTTGTGAATGAAACCGAAACTACATTGAAACCTCTAGTAACATTTTTCCTCTATCCGGACCTAGTATTAACGACCTTGACATTCAAAATTGGGAGTCAAAATAATATACCGGTTGTTACCGCTAGAGGAATGCGTTTCGTGGGTTATTTTTAGCTCTAGCCAATCAGAATAGTCACAAAGTGAAAGTGAGACTATGTCTGATTACCGGTACTTCCTAACTTATTTATAACTACGTTATGCGCATAAGCATATATAGAAAGAACTTTTTCTGCTCTCAAGAGAATCAAATCTTATTGTCGCTCAACACAGACACAAGAACGCTTATCTGGTTTGGCATTAATGTCCATTGAGAAATCATTCCTTCAGAAACTTAGAAACCAACCCAACAGTACTTTCGATGACAAAGTCATCAAGACATTTTCGTCCCAAAGAAGACGGATATAATTAACATAAATAAGTAAGTAATTTAAAATGTAGTAATGTCATTAGAAAATATTACTTTATGTTAGCCTACTGAATATAATGTATGTTTTTATTTATTATGTCAGCGGTAACCCAGACCCCAAACCAGTATACGCCACTGATCTATACAGACGGATCTGTAATACGACATCAAAGGAGTGCATGGGCATTTACAGCACGCTCGGCAGGCAGGATAGTCAAAGAAGACAGTGGTGCATACGTCATGACCACGAGTAGCATGACGATGGAGGTGATGGCAGTGAGCAAGGCATTCAAATGGTTAGAGTCACAAGACTACACCCACGCGTGCATGGTAGGTGATTCGATGAGCAAGATAAAAAGAAGTGGAGGCGGGCTCTGTACGCATGCAATGATAGAGTCATTGCAGAAGTAAGAATTACGTTCATAAAATAATTATATTTCGACAACCATGAGTCACGTCACTCCTACGGATGAAAGAGATGGGAGTTAAGATGGGCACAGACAGAAACGAGAGGCTTTTTGGGCGTGTAAGAAGACTTATCAACCAACACAGAACTGGAGTCGTCAGTCGCTGGACACTGAGGACTTGCTGAGGAGGGGATCTGAGCACCTATGGACATGTTTGGAGTGCAATGATGATGACCCGCTAATAACTCAATAGATTGGATGTGGTCAGGTGTCGAGTGACTTATGCTATCTGAGACTAAACACTAAAGTATCATCACGGAGCGCTATGAAAGAGTTATCTCTTGTGCTGTACACAATAACAGCTTACTTCTCTCCTGTAACTGCCAATGAAGCAACAGAGAGTGCAGTGAGCGTGACAACAGTTGGCGAATAAGCCTGCCTTTATTATTCTCTCTCTCTCCATTATGTTTTGCTTCTCTAAGTCACAATTTTCACTTCTACTCTCTATTTATTTGTAACTTCTCTCTCTCTCTCTCTCTCTCTCTCTCTCTCTCTCTCTCTCTCTCTCTCTCGTTCTCTCTTTCCCACCACATCAGGGACATAACAGCGTTTCACTTCTCACACAAAATGTTAACTAAAAATATGAACTCCCGGATATCCGGCTTTGAACTAATGACAGGCAATCATATTGCTCTATTTGATATGCACACCCACATACGCGTGCACACACACACACACACACACACACACACAAACACTCACACACACACTCACGCACAAACACAAATAAATCAAGCAAGGTCGTGACGCCCATGCAGAAAACCTGTTGGGGAGTAAGTTATATAGATGCAAGAGCTGAGCATAAATCTTGATTATGACCAGCAGTGAGTGACGTCATTCTGTGGTTGTCATTTGTTCTCGGTTGGTCGGAGAGAATGGCAGCCGGAAATAACGAGCCCAAAATAAACACAAATAAATTGTTGTTTCTTTATCAAATGCCAACAATGTTGGTATTTTTTATTATTACTATTGTTGTCATTATTGCTATTATTGTCCTTATTACTATTATTGTCATTATTACTATTATTGTCATTATTACTATTGTTGTCATTATTGCTATTATTGTCATTATTACTATTATTGTCATTATTGCTATTATTGTCATTATTACTATTATTGTCATTATTACTATTATTGTCATTATTACTATTATTGTCATTATTACTATTGTTGTCATTATTGCTATTGTTATCATTATTACTATTATTGTCATTATTACTATTGTTGTCATTATTACTATTGTTGTCATTATTACTATTGTTGTCATTATTACTATTGTTGTCATTATTACTATTATTGTCATATTACTATTATTGTCATTATTGCTATTATTGTCATTATTACTATTATTGTCATTATTACTATTGTTGTCATTATTACTATTATTGTCATTATTACTATTGTTGTCATTATTGCTATTGTTATCATTATTACTATTGTTTGTCATTATTTCTATTGTTGCCATAATCACTATTTATATTATTACTTTTGTGCAATTATTACTATTGTTGTCATTATTGCTATTATTGTTTTTATTACTATTTATATTATTACTTGTGTGTCATTATTACTATTGTTGTCATTATTACTATTGTAGTCATTATTACTATTGTAGTCATTATTACTATTGTTGTCATTATTACTATTGTTGTCATTATTACTATTGTTGTCATTATTACTACTCTTGTCATTATTACTATTGTTGTTATTATTACTATTGTTTGTCATTATCGCTATTGTTGCCATTATTACTATTGTTGCCATTATTACTATTTATATTATTACTTTTGTGTCATTATTGCTATTGTTGCCATTATTACTATTGTTGTCATTATTACTATTGTTGTCATTATTACTATTGTTGCCATTATTACTATTTTTATTATTACTTTTGTGTCATTATTGCTATTGTTGTCATTATTACTATTGTTGTAATTATTACTATTGTTGTTATTATTACTATTGTTGTCATTATTACTACTCTTGTCATTATTACTATTGTTGTTATTATTACTATTGTTTGTCAGTATCGCTATTGTTGCCATTATTGCTATTGTTGCCATTATTACTATTTATATTATTATTTTTGTGTCATTATTGCTATTGTTGCCATTATTACTATTGTTGTCATTATTACTATTGTTGTCATTATTACTATTGTTGCCATTATTACTATTTTTATTATTACTTTTGTGTCATTATTGCTATTGTTGTCATTATTGCTATTGTTGTCATTATTACTATTGTTGTAATTATTACTATTGTTGTCATTATTACTATTGTTGTCATTATTACTATTGTTGTCATTATTACTATTGTTGTCATTATTACTATTGTTGTCATTATTACTATTGTTGTAATTATTACTATTGTTGTAATTATTACTATTGTTGTCATTATTACTATTGTTGTCATTATTACTATTGTTGTTGTTATTACTATAGTTGTCTTTATTACTATTATTACTTTAAATTACTAGGACTGTAGACGGAGATTATTGCTTCTTCTCTAGCAATCACTATCTGGTCATTTTACTGCAACATCTGGGGCATGGTACACTCAGGATCAGGCTTCACGCCTTCTCGTGGACTGACTTCGCGTTGTGTTTCTGTACTCGACACTCCAGACTCGTTCGTCGCAGGATCAGTCACCCTTCCAACACAGCAAGTAACAACACCAGGAATAATAAACAACAGTTTAATACATTAACAGATTGCACATACTGCCATGGCGTCCGCCACTAAGTCATGTATGATAACCAATTGTAAACAAGAACTTCTCTGGACAGACTTACTGGTGCATCAATAACACTTCACAATGATATGATTCACACCCCATGTTCACACCTTACAGCTAACTGCTGTTGACGATTTCTACAAAGGCACCTGGCACACAGCCCACAGTGCATATGAACACTTTACTCCTACTGAAAGATTCGAATCGATAATCACGGCACACAGCCGATAGTTCATCCTGAAACCTTAACACTGATGAAGGCCTCTAGTTATTTGATAACGGCACTCAGCCGACAGTCACATTGAACTCTTGCTAATAATGAAGAGTCCTATATTGATAATCACGGCACTCAGCCGATAGTTCATCTTGAAACCTTAATACTGATGAAGGCCTCTAGTTATTTGATAACGGCACTCAGCCGACAGTCACATTGAACTCTTGCTAATAATGAAGAGTCCTATATTGATAATCACGGCACTCAGCCGATAGTTCATCTTGAAACCTTAATACTGATGAAGGCCTCTAGTTATTTGATAACGGCACTCAGCCGACAGTCACATTGAACTCTTGCTAATAATGAAGAGTCCTTATATTGATAATCACGGCACTCAGCCGACAGTCACATTGAACTCTTGCTAATAATGAAGAGTCCTATATTGATAATCACGGCACTCAGCCGATAGTTCATCTTGAAACCTTAATACTGATGAAGGCCTCTAGTTATTTGATAACGGCACTCAGCCGACAGTCACATTGAACTCTTGCTAATAATGAAGAGTCCTATATTGATAATCACGGCACTCAGCCGACAGTCACATTGAACTCTTGCTAATAATGAAGAGTCCTATATTGATAATCACGGCACTCAGCCGATAGTTCATCTTGAAACCTTAATACTGATGAAGGCCTCTAGTTTCTGTCCTAATGGCACACAGCCGACAGTTCAACTTGATATGCATTGTCTACTGATGAAGAATTCTAAATTCTGTCATAATGGCACACAGCCGACAGTTCAACTTGATATGCATTGTCTACTGATGCAGATTTCTAAATTCTGTCCTAATGGCACACAGCCGACAGTTCAACTTGATATGCATTGTCTACTGATGCAGATTTCTAAATTCTGTCCTAATGGCACACAGCCGACAGTTCAACTTGATATGCATTGTCTACTGATGCAGATTTCTAAATTCTGTCCTAATGGCACACAGCCGACAGTTCAACTTGATATGCATTGTCTACTGATGCAGATTTCTAAATTCTGTCCTAATGGCACACAGCCGACAGTTCAACTTGATATGCATTGTCTACTGATGCAGATTTCTAAATTCTGTCCTAATGGCACACAGCCGACAGTTCAACTTGATATGCATTGTCTACTTTAGACCTAGTTGCAGTTAACTAACTTAACTATCTCTCACTTGATGACTAGCCTGTTACTACGATCATCAGATCACTAGTTGTTTTAATCTATCTCTACCGTAACTTAGTGACTCAACTATCTAGTTCGACTACTGGCCACACACTAACCTGTAACCCAGAATCTGTTTCATACTGTTCCTTGCCCACAGTCTCGTTGTGTCCTGGCGGACACCACGTCTGCATCTGGCCTCGACTCAAGCTCGAATGAATCCTATTCTGCCCTTGGCCTCGACTCAAGCTCGAATGAATTATGTTCTCCCCTAGTTCTTTCTCTTCAATTTCGTTCACACCTGTCCCTCGCCTTGCACGCTTTTCTACCAATTCACCGCGCCCTAATTACATCTAGTGTTCCCATTATCTCCCCTCTCAACATCTCCTTAATTTTCATAATTACGTCCCCTTGACCACATCTCCCACCTATCACTCTTCTTCAGGACAAGCACAGACATAATCCCAACAAAAACATCCTATGTAACAAGTCATTATCAATTAATGTTAGAAAACGTATCATAAAGTCTTATATTGAACCTGTTCCACTATATGGAAGCGAGTCATGTATGACAAGTAAGACAACACAAACATTAGAGGCAGCTGAGATGAGGCTTGTCAGAAGAGTGTTACGAATTCCGTGGGAAGCAAAAATGACAAATGAAGAATGTTTCAAACGAGGTGAAGAAAGCAGAAATATCATCAAAATCATAAGGGAGAGACAATCTACATTTATTGGACATGTGGTGCAAACAGAATGCATTGAGAATACTATAACAACAGGCAGAATAAATGGAAAGAAGGGTAGAAGAAAAGCAAGAGAAAAAATATTGAACAGCTTATACAAATGACATAATAAAAGATCGTCGACTGAAATTATAACATGTATGGAGGACCGGGAGATATGTGGAGAGAGATGATCACCTACACCAACCGGCATGGCACCTGATGATGACTATTAATCTCGTATAAGATACACCGAAAGAAACATTGTTTTGATGCAAAGAAAACTGCGAATCAGGAACCTAATTTTAGTTACCGGTCATCTGAAGAAATTACCGGGCTGCTTCATGACAGTAACAACAAATAGAAATGTCAGTTTCACCATCCAATCTGTCAAATTTAATCTGTGTCTGAATTCCTTTCTTTTCTTCTTGTGGCTCCAATTTCCCGGAGTTGTAAGACAGTAGAAAGGCCGCCATGACTGTAGAGCTGTCAGCGGAGCCTGCTTATCAAGGGCCCATAATTTGTCTGGTAATTGTCTTTCTCGGGGGCACATCTCGCTTATTAAGTCGGTACAAGTCACGTGTATAGAGGTCATACCCTGGAGCAGTGTGGGGCATCTCAGCGGGTACGGGCATTCCGCGTGTAGCAAACAATGTGTACATATCAACGTGTAACAATTAATGTAGAACAACCCAGCGTGTAACAATCAATGTGTACAAATCAACATCTATCAATCAACGTTATAAACAACATAAAACGGAAGACACATCAACAACCAACATAATAAACAACATAAAACCGAAGACACATCAACAACCAACATAATAAACAACATAAAACGGAAGACACATCAACAACCAACATAATAAACAACAGAAAGTACTGCTTCCATTTCTGTTGAGTGTTGATCTATGCAGGTAACCATAGCAACCTATCCTTCCCGTCGACAGAAGACATTACATTCCGCAAAGCGAGTCCGTGTTTTCCAGGAAAGTACTTTCCTAGAAATTATCGTTTCTTGTTTCCTGGATGAACCAATCACGGAGTGAACTCAACACATTAATTACCGCTAGCTGTGCTCACGTCCTAAGTTTCACAAAGTCTGTGTCCACACATTTTAAAAATTGAATAGTCAGTGCGTCCTAATAGATAAACACTGACGTAACCGGAATTTGTCATTAAAAGACATCATTTTTATGTGTTCTCTTTTATTCTACTTCTTTCTTCACTTCTTCTTGAGCCCGTTTGAGTGTCGAGGGAGATTCAAAGTTCTGGTTCTCTCCCTTTTGGAGGCTTCACTCATTGTCAATTGATGTTGTTGTAGCGTTTCTTTGATGTTGTCTGTCCATCTTACTCTGGGTCTGCCTCTTGCGCTTCTCCCTTCTCCAATTTTAATATATGCTTTGTATGGTAAGAAATCACACGACATTCATTCTAGATGGTAAACCATTTTATTTGTTGTTTCTGTATGTAGCTTAGCATTGGTTCGATTGACTCTTTTTCTTATTTCATTTCTGATTCTGTCTCTTCTGGTCACTCCAAACGCTTTTCTCAGACATTTGATCTCTGTGGTGGCAAGCTTTCTTTTATGTTTAGACGTAAGTGACCATGTTTGGCATTGGTAGCATAATGTGGGAATGAATATACTCTGAGTAAGATGTTTCTTGGTGGTAATAGGTATCACTTTGTGTTGAATTTCTAAATGTTCTGATGGAGAACAAACAAGTTGCAACTTGGAGGGCAATAGAGCTCTTTCTATAGAGAGCAATTCGCTTCATCATTTATCTCCTGATGTTGTTGAAAAACAACTTTTGGGAATCTAACAATTCATTGATTTTGTTTTTGTATATTAGTTTTGTTGTTTGTGAATCTTGCTGTACGTTATTTTCTCTAGTCTTGTTGTTTGTGAATGTTGCTGTACGTCATTTTCTCTAGTCTTGATGTTTGTGAATGTTGCTGTACGTTATTTTCTCTAGTCTTGTTGTTTGTGAATGTTGCTGTACGTTATTTTCTCTAGTCTTGATGTTTGTGAATGTTGCTGTACGTCATTTTCTCTAGTCTTGATGTTTGTGAATGTTGCTGTACATCATTTTCTCTAGTCTTGTTGTTTGTGAATGTTGCTGTACGTTATTTTCTCTAGTCTTGATGTTTGTGAATGTTGCTGGACGTCATTTTCTCTAGTCTTGATGTTTGTGAATGTTGCTGTACGTTATTTTCTCTAGTCTTGTTGTTTGTGAATGTTGCTGTACGTTATTTTCTCTAGTCTTGTTGTTTCTACAATACAACTGTTACAGAGTCAACATTCTACAAAGTATCCAACAAGCTCAATTATCGTGAACACACACACACACACTCACACCTAACCACGCACTCATTCACACAAACACACAACATAAGGCAACAGATAACTCAGGCAAACCTACTTCAGAATTGTCGTCCTACAAAGTGAAGTTATCCAACAAAATGTCGCAAAACAAAAATAAAAGTAACCAAAAGAGAAAACCTTAAAGACCTAGAGCTCAGAGTGACGCCTATGAAAACAAGAAACATTGTTTTACAATTGTAATCTCTCTTTCTCTTTTTCATTCACTCTCTCATTCTCTCTCCCACTCTTTCTCACTTTCTCTCACTCTCACCCTCTAACTCTCGCTCCCACTATCTCTCTCACTTTCTCTCACTCTCTCCCACTCTTTCTCACTTTCTCTTACTCTCACCCTCTAACTCTCGCTCCCACTCTCTCTCTCTCTCTCTCACTTTCTCTCACTCTCTCTCCCACTCGTTCTCACTTTCTCTCACTGTCACACTCTAACTATCGCTCCCACTCTCTTTCTCACTTTCTCTCACTCATCTCACTCTCTCTCTGACACACTCTCTCAGACACTCTCTCTCACCCTCTCACTCTCTCTCTCACTCTCCCTCACACTCTCTCTCAGACACTATCTCGCTCTCTCATCCTCACACTCTCTCTCTCACTCTCTCTCACTCTCCCTCACACTATCTCTCAGACACTCTCTCTCACCCTCTCACTCTCCCTCATACTCTTTCTCGGACAATCTCTCTCACCCTCTCACCCTCTCACTCTCTCTCACTCTCCCTCACACTCTCTCTCAGACACTTTCTCTCACCCTCTCACTCTCCCTCACACTCTCTCTCAGACACTCTCTCTCAGACACTCTCTCTCACCTCTCACTCTCTCTCTTACTCTCCCACACACGCTCTCTCAGTGTCTCTCTCACCCTCTCACTCTCCCTCACACTCTCTCTCAGACACTCTCTCTCTCACTCTCCCTCACACTTTCTCTCAGACACTCTCTCACCCTCTCACTCTCTCACTCTCTCTCTCACTCTCCCTCACATTCTCTCTCGGACACTCTCTCTCACCCTCTCACCCTCTCACTCTCTCTCTCACTCTCCCTCACACTCTCTCTCAGACACTTTCTCTCACCCTCTCACTCTCCTTTACACTCTCTCTCAGACACTCTCTCTCACTCTCCCTCACACTCTCTCTCAGACACTCTCTCTCACCCTCTCACTCACTATCACTCTCTCTCCCACTCTCTCTCTCCACCCCCTCTGAGTCTCCCAACCAGAGTTAACGATAAAAACACCTGATATCCAACAAACAGTGACAGCCAACAACACAGTTCTAGCAGTTCATGAAAGATCTGTGAAAGATTTCACTGACGGAGGACACTAGACAGACCTGCAGCCCCCGTCAGAGCGTCTGTATTGATTAATGACGTAGGATGTGGGCAGTGGCGTACCGAGTACATGAAGTGTCAGGGGCGAGACTGAAAAAATGCAACCTTGAATTTCCCTTAGGCATTGATAGACTCTCCCATCCCCAACATTGTAACCCTCCCCCACGTATGTCATCATAGCCAGGGGTCTGTGCTTTATCAAAACTTAAACGTCCTTCTGTTAATTTTTAATACCCCCTTGACATCATCATCATCATCATCATCATCATCATCATCATCATCATCATCATCATCATCATCATCATCATCATCATCATCATCATCATCATCATCATCATCATCATCACCACCATCATCATAATCATCATCATCATCATCATCATCATCATCATCATCATCATCATCATCATCATCATCATCATCATCATCATCATATCATCTTCATATCATCATCATATCATCATCATCATCATCATCATTATCATCATATCATCATCATCATATCATCATATCATCATTATATCATCATATCATCATCATATCATCATCATATCATCATCATATCATCATCACCATATCATCGTCAGATCATCATCATCATCATATCATTATCATCATATCATCATCATTATCATATCAGCATCATTATCATCATCACATCATTATCATCATATCATCATCAGATCAACATCATATCATTATCATCATATCATCATCAGATCATCATCATATCATTATCAACATATCATCATCATATCACCATATCATCATAGCATCATCATCATATCATCAGATCATCATCATATCATCATCATATCATCAGATCATCATCATATCATTATCATCATATCATATCATTATCGTCAAATCATCATCATATCATCATATCATCATCATATCATCATCATCATATCATCATCATCATATCATCATATCATCATCATATCTTCATCATCATATCATCATCATATCATCATCATATCTTCATCATCATATCATCATCAACATCATCATATCATCATATCACCATATCAGCATATCATCATCATCATTATTATCATCATCATTATCAACATCATATCATCATTATATCATCATCATATCAACATCATATCAACATCATATCAACATCATATCATTAACATCATATCATCATCATATCATCATCATCATCATATCATCATCATATCAACATCATCATCTCATCATATCATCATAATTATCATCATCATCATCATTATAATCATCATCATCATCATCGTCATCATCAAGTACTGGGCCTGCTGGCGTAGGTGATGTTGTCTCTCCACAACTTTCGATCTCGGCAGCTATTTATCATTTCTGTTGTTGACCTTCAGTCAAGGCATTCTCTTAAGCTGTCTGTTATCTTTTCTCTTTGCTTCCCTCTATCCTTCGTCCCTCAATTTTTGCAGTTGTTACAATATATTCCAGTTGTTCTTCTCTCATTACATGGCCAAAAAATGATGATTGTTTCTTCCTAATATTGGAAATTAGCTCTCTTTTTGCTTAGGCCTCTCTCAGAACATCTTCATTACTCTTCATAGCTGTTATGGTATTCTTAACATTCTTCTGTAAAACCACATTTCTACAGACTCCTGTGATTTTCTTGTCTGTTGTCCTATTGTCCATGATTCACATCCATATGTTAAGACTGGCTCTACATAACATTTACGAACTCTTTTTCTTGTTTCTATTGTAAAAAATGGATTGCATTGTATGTTCATATTTTTTTTTTTTTTTGGAAAGCTGCTTTTGCCTGAGCCTATCTGCATCTCACCTCTGTTGTACATCTACCATCTGAGGTTAACAAAGTTTCCAAATATTTAAATTTATTTACCTGTTTTAATATTGATCCACTTATGCCAGTGACAGCTTTCTAGCTGTCATATGCCCTGGTGACGATTCTTCAGGCGGGATGATGACGTCGCCTTTATTGATCTCTCTTGTCTGCCTATGATCTGCCAGCGCCTGTTTTTACTGCGTCTACTTCACTGCAGCGACCGTCCACCAGTGGCGTCGCTCCCATGACGGTTGACTTTATGACTGCAAATTGTAGCGCCCACCCACCAGTGGCGTCGCCCGCATGACCTGGCACAATCTTACAGCACAATCACCCTGGACTCGTAAGGTTGGACTTGAAGACAAATAACAATAAATAAATATTATTAAATAGGGAAACTTCCGAGGCGATAATAGGGAATAATAGAAGGAAAAGGTATGTGTTAGCACTCGGAAAAAATGACAAATAAACAACAACAGAAAAAAAACAAAGAACAATATATGGTCCGAAGCAGGATCGAACCCGTACTCCATGGCACCGGGCTGCCTGGAGGCGATTAAGGGGAATCCCCTCACTGTGCCAGCCCGTGTTGGGTCACTCTGCCCTTGTCTGCTACTAATGGCCAAATTGATCGTTCTTGCAGTACTCCCGTTAGTGATTGACACCCCAGCGTTTGGTGGGGGCCTCGGTAGCCTAGTTGGGAAAACCACCCGACTGGACTACCGACGTTCGGATAACCCGTGTTCGATTCCCGCTGGGAGCAGTGTGAGTTTTACTCGTGGTTGGAAAAAAAAAATACCCCCACGGTCGACCTAACCGTTGGCAGAAATGGGTACCAGGGTATTACCCTGGGAAGGTGAGGAATGTCGCTTCGCATCTGAGTTTCGATGCTTGAGGCGACACTATACATATATATCCGAACATTTCTGGATAGGCGGCCGAGCACATATGGGAGTAAACTCGCGTGCTAAGACGCCGGTTCAAGACCCGTACTTTATCTTTATCTTTACTCCAGCGTTTGCTTTCACTAGGGACAGACGATTACAGCTATAGAATAACTTCAATGAACACTTTGTAAACAGTCCTGAGGCTTTATTCTCATCAGAACTAAATTTACATTTCACATTCTAAAGTTACAATTAGGATGGTGCTTCAGCCGCCTTGCACACATAGCTTACTCTCCTGCCGTACACCACTCGTGGTTGTCAAAACTTCAGCCACAAACACTCACTGCAGCCTCGCTGCTACTCACAATTGATGGGCGATCTGGGGTTCACTTGCCCTCTCCAATATGATGATCTAATGGAGTATCATACTCCGTCTCGCACCTTGTCAGAAGGACCAGGACCCTTGCGAGTTATTGCTACTCTTGATACTAATTGTCGTGTACAATGACACACAACTTCATATGATTTCTTTCCTTGAAGCTACACAATGAAATCTTCACCGCTTGACAATAATGTTCGTGTACTGTGACACAACACCTCATGGGATTACTTCTCTTGAAGCTATTCAGTGAAACATTCACCGCCCGACAATAATGTTCGTGTACTATGACACAACACTTCATGGGATTACTTCTCTTGAAGCTATTCAGTGAAACATTCACCGCCTGACAATAATGTTCGTGTACTATGACACAACACTTCATGGGATTACTTCTCTTGAAGCAATTCAGTGAAACATTCACAGCTTGACTCTAATGTTCGTGTACTATGACACAACACCTCATGGGATTACTTCTCTTGAAGCTATTCAGTGAAACATTCACCGCCCGACAATAATGTTCGTGTACTATGACACAACACTTCATGGGATTACTTCTCTTGAAGCAATTCAGTGAAACATTCACAGCTTGACTCTAATGTTCGTGTACTACGACACAACACTTCATGGGATTATTTCTCTTGACTTAACAAACATTGTTCGTTATAATCTAACACAACCACAGTCTAGTATTCGACTTTAATGACTATTCACTAATCTATCTTAACTCTACTTAGTGGCTATTCACAATTGATCTTGAGGCTAACTGATTGACTATTCACATATTGCTACTACGGTTCTACGGTTGGTGTTGTTCCCTTGTAACTTATCCTATCCTTACTATTTACCGTTTACATACCAACTCTTGGAAACTGAATCTATTCCCTGTCGAATCCAAACACAAGAACTAACTTGTGGATCGCTCTCGGGTAAATTAACTTTCCAGATCCCCAGTACCGGCTGTAACACAAAAACACAGGCCGTCTGGATCGGATCCTTGCTACTTCTCGAATGACAACTAATTCCTCCCTTTGTCTAACCTAACTCTCCTTGCCTCGTTTCTAATCATGTTTCACGTTTTCCTCCTAGTTTACGACGCGTTCACCTTTTCTCGTGGTCCACGACCTTTCATTTGTTCGCGCCTCTCGCGGACCCCCTCATTTTATTTGTTATTGTTATATTTTTATCTACTACCTCACTCCCCACTTGTCTTCTCAAACTCTCACTGCTATACCTTGCTTTACACTTGCCTTTATTTTGCACTGATGTGATGTCTTTTTTCGTTGTTGCTACCATTACTTCTGTCCTTTTGCTATTAAGGCTGAGTCCTTTATTTTTGTTTTCTTTCACTATAATGTCTAACATTTCTTGTAACTCATTTTCACTCTTAGCGATTAAGACTGTATCATCAGCATACCTTAGATTATTTATATTATGACCTCCAATTGTTATTCCAGGCATGTCCCTTATGGATCTTAAAATAATCTCACTATAAATATTAAACAAATCTGGTGACAGCACACAACCTTGTCTAACACCTTGTTTTATTTGTTGAAACATTCCCAACTGGTTTCCAGTTCTTATGGCCGCTGTTTGTTGCCAGTACATGTTCTTTATTATTCTTAGATCTTTGCTGTCTACGTTTATGCTTTCTAAAATTTTGATTATTTCTTGGTGCTTTACTTTGTCAAATGCTTTGGTGTAATCTATGAAACATACGTATAGATCTGTTATCACTTTTATGGCTCTTTCTACTAAAGATCTTATGATATAAATGGCATTGCTTGTTCCTTTATCTCTAACAAAACCACATTGTTCATCATTAATTTCCAGATTGATTTTGTTTCACTCTTCGCATGATGATTCTTAGTAATATCTTAGTCATGTGACTCATAAGGCTTATTGTGCGATAATCATCGCATTCAGTTGCACCCGATTTCTTTGGTAGGGCTATGAATATTGATTTGAGCATGTCGTCTGGTATATATCCACTGTTGTTGATATCATTCAATATTTTTGTTATTATTTCTATTCCAAAATCACCCAAGGCTTCTATTTATTCTTTAGTTATAATATCTGGTCCAGGAACTTTTCCTGCTTTCATATTGCGCAAGGCGTCTTCCACTTCTTCTCTGAATATTTCTAGTCCTTCTCCATTATCCTTAATACTTACTTCTGTTCGTTCATCATTATAAAGATCTTTAATGTATTATCTCCATCGTTCCCTTATGCTTTCTTGTTCAATCAACAGTTTTCCTTCCTTTAATTTTAAACATCCAGTTTTTGATTGCGTTTTTCTTCCCCTTAATTCTTCACTTTGTTTGTATATAATGCTTGGCATATTTCAACCATTTCTTGGCCCCACTTTCCCAGATCTTTGCTCTCTGTCTTCCTTTGTTTCCACCGCCGCTGATAACTCCAGGTGTCACTAGATTTCTTGTGATATTCTAATCTTGGGTAAGTGATCTCTATTATTGTTTGTTACTGCCCATAGCGTCATCGAGATTTACGTGACTTGTTATTTTATCAGATCAACTCTAACAAGATTTACGTGACTTGTTATTTTATCAGGCCAACTCTAACAAGATTTACTTGACTTGTTATTTTATCAGACCAACTCTAACAAGATTTACGTGACTTGTTATTTTATCAGACCAACTCTAACAAGATTTACGTGACTTGTTATTTTATCAGGTCAACTCTAAGAAGATTTACGTGACTTGTTATTTTATCAGACCAACTGTAACAGGATTTACTTGACTTGTTATTTTATCAGGCCAACTCTAACAAGATTTACGTGACTTGTTATTTTATCAGGCCAACTCTAACAAGATTTGTGTGACTTGTTATTTTATCAGGCCAACTCTAACAAGATGTGTGTGACTTGTTATTTTATCAGGCCAACTCTAACAAGATTTGTGTGACTTGTTATTTTATCAGGCCAACTCTAACAAGATTTGTGTGACTTGTTATTTTATCAGACCAACTCTAACAAGATTTGTGTGACTTGTTTTTTTATCTGACCAATTCTAAAAGGATTTACGTGACTTGTTATTTTATCAGACCAGCACAATTGAAGAATGACCTCGGAACTTGACTTTACTCCCAGCGGATCGTTGACAAGTTCGACAGTTTGTTGCGTTCCTTACTAGGTTCCTTTAACCATTGTAATATAAGGAACTCACCATCAGTGACGTCTCCGCATCGAAGGTTGGCTACCATGGAGCGCCATTCCGCTCTGTCTCTTGCTTTGATGATGCAGGTTGTCATAGGCTGACTTGTCCATATATTGATGTTAATCGTCTATGTTAATCTTGTTCTGCCTCTTTTACCTTGTATTTTCCCTTCCAAGATTACTTTTAGTAGGTTGATGTGCCTTTTAACACGCCCCAATAAGCTCGTTTGTCTTGTTTGAATTGTGCTTAGTAGTTTTCTTTTAATTTTTAGTTGAATAGGAAGAAACCCATAGACCAATTTAAATGCATAAACTCTCTCTTTCTCTCTCTCTCTTTCTCTCTCTCTCATTCTCTCTCTTTCTCTCTCTCTGTCTCTCTCTCTTTCTCTCTCTCTATTTCTCTCTCTTTCTCTCTGTCTGTCTCTCTCTTTCTCTCTCTCTCTTTCTCTCTCTCTCTTTCTCTCTCTCCTTCTCTTTCTTTCTCTCTCTCTCCTTCTCTTTCTTCCTCTCTCTCTCTTTCTCTCTCTCTCTCTTTCTCTCTCTCTTTCCCTCTCTCTCTCCTTCTCTTTCTTCCTCTCTCTCTCTCTTTCTCTCTCTCTCTCTCTCTGTCACCAACAAACTATTTGTATTATTATTTTGGGAGCACAATATTTGAAGATCTGATGTTACCAGGACTGATGTGTTCCTAATTTACGTGAGTTATCTGTCTTTCATTGCTTCAAGAGATCACGACTGATCTCCCTTTTGTTGCCTAGCAGCCGTCATGAAACGTTAAGTCCATGGTTGATGACCTCCTTCGGAACAGTTCACGTTCTCGTGACATGTTTCACTTTATTGTGACGGACTCTCACTCACTGCTTGAATTGGACAATTATTGTGACGGACGTCTCAGTCACTGCTTGAATTGGACAATTATTGTGACGGACGTCTCAGTCACTGCTTGAATTGGACAATTATATTGTGACGGACGTCTCAGTCACTTCTTGAATTGGACAATTATTGTGACGGACGTCTCAGTCACTGCTTGAATTGGACAATTATTGTGACGGACGTCTCAGTCACTGCTTAAATTGGAAAATTATTGTGATGGACTCTCAATAATATCTTGAATTTGAGAGTCTGTGAGTTTAACGAGAGTGCGGAAATGTCAAGTCTAACAGGATGATCAAAGAACAACGCACATAAATCTGTTCATCGGCGTCTGAGCTCATCACTTCGGTCTGTCCAAGATCTCTCTGTCGTGAGCCGTGTTCTCCATATCTGTTCAGATTTATATTTTTGTTCATTCATCGTCTTGTAGTATATACGTTAAGACATTTTAGGTATCAGTGATAGAGTTTAATAGTAGCTACTGAATCAATGTGCTGACATGTGAAGTTTATAGCAGCGTTTGAATCAATGTGCTGACATGTGAAGTTTATAGCAGCGACTGAATCAATGTGCTGATATGTCAAGTTTATAGCAGCGACTGAATCAATGTGCTGACATGTCAAGTTTATAGCAGTGTTTGAATCAATGTGCTGACATGTGAAGTTTATAGCAGCGACTGAATCAATGTGCTGACATGTGAAGTTTATAGCTGCGACTGAATCAATGTGCTGACATGTCAAGTTTATAGCAGCGTTTGAATCAATGTGCTGACATGTGAAGTTTATAGCAGCGACTGAATCAATGTGCTGATATGTCAAGTTTATAGCAGCGACTGAATCAACGTGCTGACATGTCAAGTTTATAGCAGCGTTTGAATCAATGTGCTGACATGTCAAGTTTATAGCAGCGTTTGAATCAATGTGCTGACATGTCAAGTTTATAGCAGCGACTGAATCAATGTGCTGATATATCAAGTTTATAGCAGCGACTGAATCAATGTGCTGACATGTCAAGTTTATAGCAGCGACTGAATCAATGTGCTGACATGTCAAGTTTATAGCAGTGACTGAGTCAATGTGCTGACATGTCAAGTTTATAGCAGGGACTGAGTCAATGTGCTGACATGTCAAGTTTATAGCAGCGACTGAATCAATGTGCTGACATGTCAAGTTTATAGCAGCGACTGAATCAATGTCCTGACATGTCAAGTTTATAGCAGCGACTGAATCAATGTGCTGACATGTCAAGTTTATAGCAGGGATTGAGTCAATGTGCTGACATGTCAAGTTTATAGCAGCGATTGAGTCAATGTGCAGATAAGTCAAGTTTATAGCAGCGACTGAATCAATGTGCTGACATGTCAAGTTTATAGCAGCGACTGAGTCAATGTGCTGACATGTCAAGTTTATAGCAGGGACTGAGTCAATGTGCTGACATGTCAAGTTTATAGCAGCGACTGAATCAATGTGCTGACATGTCAAGTTTATAGCAGGGATTGAGTCAATGTGCTGACATGTCAAGTTTATAGCAGGGACTGAGTCAATGTGCTGGCATGTCAAGTTTATAGCAGCGTTTGAATCAATGTGCTGACATGTCAAGTTTATAGCAGCGACTGAGTCAATGTGCTGACATGTCAAGTTTATAGCAGGGACTGAGTCAATGTGCTGACATGTCAAGTTTATAGCAGCGACTGAATCAATGTGCTGACATGTCAAGTTTATAGCAGGGACTGAGTCAATGTGCTGACATGTCAAGTTTATAGCAGGGACTGGGTCAATGTGCTGACATGTCAAGTTTATAGCAGGGACTGAGTCAATGTGCTGACATGTCAAGTTTATAGCAGGGACTGAGTCAATGTGCTGACATGTCAAGTTTATAGCAGCGACTGAATCAATGTGCTGACATGTCAAGTTTATAGCAGCGACTGAATCAATGTGCTGATATGTCAAGTTTATAGCAGCGACTGAATCAATGTGCTGACATGTCAAGTTTATAGCAGCGACTGAATCAATGTGCTGACATGTCAAGTTTATAGCAGCGATTGAGTCAATGTGCTGACATGTCAAGTTTATAGCAGCGACTGAATCAATGTGCTGATATGTCAAGTTTATAGCAGCGACTGAATCAATGTGCTGATATGTCAAGTTTATAGCAGCGACTGAATCAATGTGCTGACATGTCAAGTTTATAGCAGCGACTGAGTCAATGTGCTGACATGTCAAGTTTATAGCAGCGATTGAATCAATGTGCTGATATGTCAAGTTTATAGCAGCGACTGAATCAATGTACTGACATGTCAAGTTTACAGCAGCGACTGAATAAATGTGCTGACATGTCAAGTTTATAGCAGCGACTGAATCAATGTGCTGACATGTCAAGTTTATAGCAGCGTTTGAATCAATGTGCTGACATGTCAAGTTTATAGCAGCGACTGAATCAATGTGCTGACATGTCAAGTTTATAGCAGGGACTGAGTCAATATGCTGACATGTCAAGTTTATAGCAGGGACTGAGTCAATGTGCTGACATGTCAAGTTTATAGCAGGGACTGAGTCAATGTGCTGGCATGTCAAGTTTATAGCAGCGTTTGAATCAATGTGCTGACATGTCAAGTTTATAGCAGCGATTGAGTCAATGTGCTGACATGTCAAGTTTATAGCAGGGATTGAGTCAATGTGCTGACATGTCAAGTTTATAGCAGCGATTGAGTCAATGTACAGATAAGTCAAGTTTATAGCAGCGACTGAATCAATGTGCTGACATGTCAAGTTTATAGCAGCGATTGAGTCAATGTGCTGACATGTCAAGTTTATAGCAGCGATTGAGTCAATGTGCTGACATGTCAAGTTTATAGCAGCGATTGAGTCAATGTGCAGATAAGTCAAGTTTTTTTCAGAGACCTGTGGGACATATAACTCAGGATGTGAGACATTTGAGCTCGTGGAACATTTTGTGAAAGCCAGTTGCATCTACGGGAGTCGCAGTAGCTCGCTGGTTAGAGAACTAGACTACAAAGGACTAAAGGTCGGGTTCGATCCTGATCGACGGCTTCTGGGTTCCCCCAGCATTTAATGTGTACTGGATTTTTTATGGGAAAGTAAAGCCGCACGGGCGTAATACCGACCACATTATCCCAAAAATCATGTGCCGAAGGTCTGTAAAAATTATGGTCACTAACATCATATTCCCTATACGTCACTTGGCGTGAGTGGGACTTTTTACTTTTTTTAATAGTTGTGTCTACACTGCAAAGAGAGACATTACTAGAGAGCCTGGTGCCATGGCAGGGAAGACAATCAACAACAGTATACATACAGTGCATGGTCGATAGAAGTTTGTGCAAGGACATGATCGCCTACACCAACCGGTATGGTACATGATGATGATGAGTTGTATTTAATTCCTTGGTTCACGTAACCCACATAAACTATCAGATGTGGCTTGCAAACATTGGAGACATTTTCTCTGAGGGCTTCAGCCACCCTTTCCATTCCTCCATCGATTACCACAGGTTGGTTTCAGGATCAGGTTATCTCATTGTTACAATCTCTCGTTTCAGGATCAGATTATCTCACTGTTACAATCTCTGGTTTCAGGATCAGATTATCTCATTGTTACAATCTCTGGTTTCAGGATCAGATTATCTCATTGTTACAATCTCTGGTTTCAGGATCAGATTATCTCACTGTTGCAATCTCTCGTTTCAGGATCAGATTATCTCACTGTTACAATCTCTCGTTTCAGGATCAGATTATCTCACTGTTACAATCTCTGGTTTCAGGATCAGATTATCTCATTGTTACAATCTCTCGTTTCATGATCAGATTATCTCATTGTTACAATCTCTCGTTTCAGGATCAGATTATCTCATTGTTACAATCTCTGGTTTCAGGATCAGATTATCTCATTGTTACAATCTCTCGTTTCAGGATCAGATTATCTCATTGTTACAATCTCTCGTTTCAGGATCAGGTTATCTCATTGTTACAATCTCTGGTTTCAGGATCAGATTATCTCATTGTTACATCTCGTTTCAGTGCAAAATTAAAAACAGATGACGTATTGCGTGGAAAAAAATTCAGCGGTGTACAATATCTAGTGTCTGTGCACAGTTGTCGTCGTCGCCGTTGTTGTTGTTGTTGTTGCTGTTATTGCTGTTGTTGTTGTTGTTGTTATTGCTGTTGTTTTTGTCGTCGTCGCCATCGTCGCTGTTGTTGCTGCTGCTGTTGTTGTTGCTGTTGTTGTTGTTGCTGCTGCTGTTGTTGTTGCTGCTGCTGTTGTTGTTGTTGCTGCTGTTGTTGTTGCTGCTGCTGTTGTTGTTGCTGCTGCTGTTGTTGTTGCTGCTGCTGTTGCTACTGTTGTTTTTGCTGTTGCTGTTGTTGTTCTTGTTGCTGTTGTTGTTGTTATTGATGTTGTTGTTGTTGTTATTGCTGTTGTTGTTGTTGTTATTGTCGTCGTCGTCGCAGTTGTTGTTGCTGCTGATGTTGCTGTTGTTGTTGTTGCTGCTGCTGTTGTCGTTGTTGCTGCTGTTTTTGTTGTTGCTGTTGCTTCTGCTGCTGTTGTTGTTGTTGTTGCTGCTGCTGTTGATGTTGCTGCTGTTGTTGTTGTTGCCTCTGCTGCTGCTGTTGTTGTTGTTGTTGCAGCTGTTGTTGTTGTTGCGTTCGCCAGCTTTCAATTCTGACGAAGTCCCTAGAGACCAGGAACTGAATTTTGCGTGTTAATATCTTTTTCCCTGGCAGCCGTGTGCACAGGGGTCCCTCGCCGCACAGGCAGATAACTCCGACTTCGGAGGTACTCGTTTTTTCCGTCGATGAGTAACTGACGTTTCAAGCCGAGCCTCGCTGCTGAGACCAGGGGTGGTTGCCGCAGAGAGTTATTATTGAGTTAAAAATAAATCCCAATCATGAATATGAACAAGATGGTACATGCAAGTCAGTCTTGGGGACAGAAAATAAACAACAATATGGACAGTTTACTAATTGACAATTACATGTTCATATATTTCATAAATAAATTGGTTATCAGTTCTGTAACACAACCATAGTTTATTCAGCGGTTACAGGAACACTTGGTTTTCAATTTCTAGATAAAAATGGAGCAAATTGTGAGGATAGATACCGATGAATAAGGGTATGAGGTGAAGTGTAACGTTAACGATCTCCGACTTGTGGGTGTGTGTGTGTCTGTGTGTGTGTGTCCGTGTGTGTCTGTGTGTGTCCGTGTGTGTCTGTGTGTGTCCGTGTGTGTGTGTCTGTGTGTCTGTGCGTGTGTGTCCGTGTGTGTCTGTGTGTCCGTGTGTGTCCGTGTGTGTCTGTGTGTCCGTGTGTGTCTGTGTCTGTGTGTCCGTGTGTGTCTGTGTGTCCGTGTGTGTCTGTGTCTGTGTGTCCGTGTGTGTCTGTGTGTCCGTGTGTGTGTGTCTGTGTCTGTGTGTCCGTGTGTGTCTGTGTGTCCGTGTGTGTCCGTGTGTGTCTGTGTGTCCGTGTGTGTCCGTGTGTGTCTGTGTGTCCGTGTGTGTCCGTGTGTGTCTGTGTGTCCGTGTGTGTGTGTGTGTCTGTGTGTCCGTGTGTCTGTGTGTCCGTGTGTGTGTGTCTGTGTGTCCGTGTGTGTGTGTCTGTGTGTCCGTGTGTGTGTGTCTGTGTGTCCGTGTGTGTGTGTCTGTGTCTGTGTGTCCGTGTGTGTCTGTGTGTCCGTGTGTGTGTGTCTGTGTCTGTGTGTCCGTGTGTGTCCGTGTGTGTCTGTGTGTCCATGTGTGTCTGTGTGTCCGTGTGTGTCTGTGTCTGTGTGTCCGTGTGTGTCTGTGTCTGTGTGTCCGTGTGTGTCTGTGTGTCCGTGTGTGTGTCTGTGTGTGTGTGTGTCCGTGTGTGTCTGTGTGTGTCTGTGTGTGATACACTGACATTTAATAATATGGCATCACAACTTGAAAAATGTGAAAATATTTCACAAAAAAATGGCTCGTTTCATGAGAACACTAGAACTAAACGTACAGCAAATGTACAAGCACCCGTCATCGACTTCAAGTTCAATTCATCATAAATAAAGAAGCCAGAAAAGAGCTTGAGAGATAAGATCAGAAGTGAAGAACTGAGAAAGAAGCCATAATTCCTGTCGTAGAATACGTAAAGAAACAATAGACAAAATGGTTTGGTCACGGGATAAGGCAGAAAAATCAAACACACAAAACAAGGAGCCTTCAATAAACGTTGCGAGAACACCAGATTCAAGGGATGACTACAGAAAAGATGGATTGACGGAATATTATAAACACTAGGAAGCATAACAGCAGGAAAGGTCAATAGGAGAGCAAAAGACCGCAAATTATATCTCCGCTCGACGCTGAAAAGCAAAAAAGGAGGAAAGAAGAAGAGGATGATCAACAACAACAACAATAAAAACACTTTGGAAAGGTCGAAAAGATGCGACAATCGTATTGAGTTTTAGTTCTGAAACAAAGGGAAATTATATCTCAATGTTAACTACATTAGTTATATCTCAATGTTAACTACATTAATTGTACCTCAATGTTAACTACATTAGTTATATTTCAATGTTAACTACATTAATTATACCTCAATGTTAACTACATTAATTATACATCAATGTTAACTACATTAGTTATATTTCAATGTTAACTACATTAATTATACCTCAATGTTAACTACATTAGTTATATCTCAATGTTAACTACATTAATTATACCTCAATGTTAACTAGATTAATTATATCTCAATGTTAACCACATTAGTTATACCTCAATGTTAACTACATTAGTTATATCTCAATGTTAACTAGATTAATTATATCTCAATGTTAGCCATATTAGTTATACCTCAATGTTAACTACATTAGTTATATCTCAATGTTAACTACATTAATTATACCTCAATGTTAACTAGATTAATTATATCTCAATGTTAACCACATTAGTTATACCTCAATGTTAACTACATTAGTTATATCTCAATGTTAACTAGATTAATTATATCTCAATGTTAACCACATTAGTTATACCTCAATGTTAATTACATTAGTTATATCTCAATGTTAACTAGATTAATTATATCTCAATGTTAACTACATTAGTTATATCTCAATGTTAACTACATTAGTTATATCTCAATGTTAACTACATTAGTTATATCTCAATGTTAACTACATTAGTTATATCTCAATGTTAACTACATTAGTTACATCTCAATGTTAACTAGATTAGTTGACAATATTCAATTATAATTTTAAAATGTGTAATTAAACATGGCAACATCGCTAGAATGAGTTTGTGTGTTCGCTGTTGACCGAATGGTTTGGGGTTCAGTTCCCAGATTTGGCGAATTTATTCTCTGATCTTTGTGACATCACAGTTACCAGAACTTGAAAATGTGTAGCAGAGATGTGGCTTAGGTAGAATAGGGCGGTGTGGCGGAATGTTGACCATACCTCCAATAACGTGTTGCTGTTCGTTGACAAATTAGAACACCAAGACAAGCTTCATGGCAACGCTTGAAGTGAATCCTTGACTTTATAAACCATTAGTCAACCAGTGACTGTCGTACATTGTCCCGTCCTGCATGTCTGAAGTGAATCCTTGACTTTATAAACCATTAGTCAACCAGTGACTGTCGTACATTGCCCCGTCCAGCATGTCTGAAGTGAATCCTTGACTTTATAAACAATAAGTCAACCAGTGACTGTCGCACATTGCCCCGTCCAGCATGTCTGAAGTGAATCCTTGACTTTATAAACAATAAGTCAACCAGTGACTGTCGTACATTGCTCCGTCCAGCATGTCTGAAGTGTATCCTTGACTTTATAAACAATAAGTCAACCAGTGACTGTCGTACATTGCCCCGTCCTGCACGTCTGAAGTGAATCCTTGACTTTATAAACCATTAGTCAACCAGTGACTGTCGCACATTGCCCCGTCCTGCACGTCTAAAGTGAATCCTCGACTTTATAAACACTAAGTCAACCAGTGACTTTCGTACATTGACCCGTCCTGCATGTCTGAATTGAATCCTTGACTTTATAAACAATAAGTCAACCAGTGACTGTCGTACATTGCCCCGTCCAGCATGTCTGAATTGAATCCTTGACTTTATAAACAATAATTCAACCAGTGACTGTCGCACATTGCCCCGTCCAGCATGTTTGAATTGAATCCTTGACTTTATCAACAATAAGTCAACCAGTGACTGTCGTACATTGCCCCGTCCAGCATGTCTGAATTGAATCCTTGACTTTATAAACAATAAGTCAACCAGTGACTGTCGCATCTTGTCCCGTCCTGCATGTCTGAAGTGAATCCTTGACTTTATAAACAATAAGTCAACCAGTGACTGTCGCATCTTGTCCCGTCCTGCATGTCTGAAGTGAATCCTTGACTTCATAAACGATAAGTCAACCAGTGACTGTCGCACCTTGCCCCGCCCAGCATGTCAGCAATGATGCCCCACCACCTCGACTTGCCCATGGGCAACACTTTGAAGCAAACACTATGCATTCCTTGTAGCATTCACTCTATCATCGTCATCTCTCTCTCTCTCTCAACTTCTCTCTGTCTCTTTCTCTCTGTCTCTTTCTCTCTGTCTCTTTCTCTCTGTCTCTTTCTCTCTGTCTCTTTCTCTCTCTTTCTCTCTGTCTCTTTCTCTCTGTCTCTTTCTCTCTGTCTCTTTCTCTCTGTCTCTTTCTCTGTGGAACCTCCTGTAACAGATTCTGTGAATCTGTCTCTGTGATCATATGACGCATCCACTAACACCAGCATATAGTTCTCACTACCTACATCTTCTAATAGCCGCACCTCATTACCTACATCTTCTAATATCCACACCTTACTACCTACACCTTCTAATAGCCACATCTCACTGCCTACATCTTCAAATAGCCGCACCTCACTGCCCACATCTTCTAATAGCCACATCTCACTACCTACATCTTCTAATAGCCACATCTCACTACCTACATCTTCTAATAGCCACACCTCACTGCCCACATCTTCTAATAGCCACATCTCACTACCTACATCTTCTAATAGCCACACCTCACTACCTACATCTTCTAATAGCCACATCTCACTACCTACATCTTCTAATAGCCACATCTCACTACCTACATCTTCTAATAGCCACATCTCACTACCTACATCTTCTAATAGCCACATCTCACTACCTACATCTTCTAATAGCCACATCTCACTACCTACATCTTCTAATAGCCACATCTCACTACCTACACCTTCTCCTAGCCACATCTCACTACCTAACCTTCTCCTAGCCACATCTCACTACCTAACCTTCTCTTAGCCACATCTTACTATCTACATCTTCTAATAGCCACATCTCACTACCTACACCTTCTCCTAGCCACATCTCACTACCTAACCTTCTCTTAGCCACATCTTACTATCTACATCTTCTAATAGCCACATCTCACTACCTACATCTTCTAATAGCCACATCTCACTACCTACACCTTCTCCTAGCCACATCTCACTACCTAACCTTCTCTTAGCCACATCTTACTATCTACATCTTCTAATAGCCACATCTCACTACCTACACCTTCTCCTAGCCACATCTCACTACCTACACCTTCTCCTAGCCACATCTCACTACCTAACCTTCTCTTAGCCACATCTTACTATCTACATCTTCTAATAGCCACATCTCACTACCTACACCTTCTCCTAGCCACATCTCACTACCTACACCTTCTCCTAGCCACATCTCACTACCTACATCTTCTCCTAGCCACATCTCACTACCTAACCTTCTCCTAGCCACATCTCACTACCTAACCTTCTCTTAGCCACATCTTACTATCTACATCTTCTAATAGCCACACCTCACTACCTACATCTTCTAATAGCCACACCTCACTACCTACACCTTCTCCTAGCCACATCTCACTACCTACATCTTCTCCTAGCCACATCTCACTACCTAACCTTCTCCTAGCCACATCTCACTACCTAACCTTCTCCTAGCCACATCTCACTACCTAACCTTCTCTTAGCCACATCTTACTATCTACATCTTCTAATAGCCACATCTCACTACCTACACCTTCTCCTAGCCACATCTCACTACCTACACCTTCTCCTAGCCACATCTCACTACCTACATCTTCTCCTAGCCACATCTCACTACCTAACCTTCTCCTAGCCACATCTCACTACCTAACCTTCTCTTAGCCACATCTCACTACCTACATCTTCTAATAGCCACACCTCACTACCTACATCTTCTAATAGCCACACCTCACTACCTACATCTTCTAATAGCCACACCTCACTACCTACATCTTCTAATAGCCACATCTCACTACCTACATCTTCTAATAGCCACACCTCACTACCTACACCTTCTCCTAGCCACATCTCACTACCTACATCTTCTAATAGCCACATCTCACTACCTACATCTTCTAATAGCCACATCTCACTACCTACATCTTCTAATAGCCACATCTCACTACCTACATCTTCTAATAGCCACATCTCACTACCTACATCTTCTAATAGCCACATCTCACTACCTACATCTTCTAATAGCCACACCTCACTACCTACACCTTCTCCTAGCCACATCTCACTACCTACATCTTCTAATAGCCACATCTCACTACCTACATCTTCTAATAGCCACACCTCACTACCTACACCTTCTCCTAGCCACATCTCACTACCTACATCTTCTAATAGCCACACCTCACTACCTACATCTTCTAATAGCCACACCTCACTACCTACATCTTCTAATAGCCACACCTCACTACCTACATCTTCTAATAGCCACACCTCACTACCTACATCTTCTAATAGCCACACCTCACTACCTACATCTTCTAATAGCCACATCTCACTACCTACATCTTCTAATAGCCACACCTCACTACCTACATCTTCTAATAGCCACACCTCACTACCTACATCTTCTAATAGCCACATCTCACTACCTACATCTTCTAATAGCCACACCTCACTACCTACATCTTCTAATAGCCACATCTCACTACCTACATCTTCTAATAGCCACATCTCACTACCTACATCTTCTAATAGCCACATCTCACTACCTACATCTTCTAATAGCCACATCTCACTACCTACATCTTCTAATAGCCACATCTCACTACCTACATCTTCTAATAGCCACATCTCACTACCTACATCTTCTAATAGCTACATCTCACTACCTACATCTTCTAATAGCCACACCTCACTACCTACATCTTCTAATAGCTACATCTCACTACCTACATCTTCTCCTAGCAACATCTCACTACCTACATCTTCTCCTAGCCACATCTCATTGCCTACACCTTCTCCTAGCCACATCTCATTGCATACACATTCTCCTAGCCACATCTCATTGCCTACACCTTCTCCTAACCACATCTCACTACCTACACCTTCTCCTAGCCACATCTCACTACCTACACCTTCTCCTAGCCACATCTCATTACCTACACCTTCTCTACAGCCTCCGCTTCTAGCCTTCAACTAATTTGTCTACAAAAGTGACGTTTTCTAGACATAAGTAATTTTTACAACAATTAAAATTTTTTAAAAATTAAATATAAAAATTAAAATTAAATTGAGCAATTACATTTGCAGTAATTGCTTTACACACATGATTGTAATACATGATTCACAGATTAGTCAAACAAATCCAATTATTCTAACTGTCGCTATTATAAGTGGAGTTTTGTATCGTGCGGTGTTCAAGTGTCCGTTAAACCCAGTTAGCACACTGCCAAGTGACAGCTTTTACATCTTAAACTTATACAGAACACAAGCTAACTTCGACATCTCATTAAACACAGACAAAGAAATCATAAACTCCGACAATAGAGAAGATTGGCTGAATGGATGGGCCATGGAAAAAACACTGGGAAAGATCTTTGTAAATACATGACAAGGCCAAACTACCATGACAAAACATTAACAAGGAAAACAAAGGGGACTACAATCATTTACAGACTACAAACAAAATTACAGAACCAACAAATAAACATGCTTGTCCGTCTAGAAAGAATACCTGCGATTTTTTTTACCAAACAAAACATAAATTAAATGAGGAGAGGGGAGAAGAGCAAGAGGCAGACCAAGATTAAGATGCATAGACATCAAAGAAACGATACAAATGCTTGAGAAAAGTAACAAGCAACACAAGAAGAGATAGAATACCAAATGAAACCATATCAAAAATGGTAGGAACAAAACCCTGCCAAGAATATATAGAACAACAACAACTTAAATGGTTCGGCCACCTGGTCAGAATGAATCCTCACCAATCACCATCAAGGGCGTTCTTCTCGAGAATGCATGGAAAAAGACCAAGAGGAAGACCCAGAAGAAGATGGATAGATGCAGTGACAGAGACATGTAACAACAAAGGAAAATCACTAATTCAGACAATTCGAGCAGCTCAAGAACGACAAATTATATAACCAAGACACCTTTTAGGTATCAGTGAATAGAGAAAAGAAGAAGCTACAAAAAGGGCGAGAACCAGAACTTTGTATCTCCCTCAACAACGGAACTGGTACAAGAGGAATTGAAGAAAGTAAGAAGAAAGAAAGAAAGAAAGAAAGAAAGAAAGAAAGAAAGAAAGAAAGAAAGAAATAAAGAAAGCACCATTGCGATAATGACATCAAAGATCCGTATAATATTATTCACAAAATGAGTTACGTTCAGTAAGATGGTAGATAACTTCCATTGATTGTGTCCAGACGGTTAAGTTCCCAGTACACGCCTTGGACCTGGGAGTTGCCGGTTCTTTTTCTGACACACGATGATGTCGTGCCGGCGCAAGCCGGTCATGGCGATGGTGTCCTGGTCGTTGATGAGCCTGTTTTTGAACAGCCATTCCTGGTTGTCGTGGGTGATGTTCAACTGTTGGAATAGCCAGGAAGAGAACCGTTACTATCTGCAGTAATGTCTGCACATCATCACCAATCTCTAATGTACCGCCAAACACTACTGCTATCCTTAAGTGAAAGTGTAAAGAGCCCCCGTCACCCCAAGTGGCGTATAGGAAATATGGTGTTAGTGACCCTATATTTTACAGACCTTCAGCACATGATTTTTGGGGTAATGCGGTCGGTATAACGCCCCTGCCGCTTTACTTTCCCAGAAAAAAATCTGGTTCCCATTTAAGGCTGAACCCGGAAGCCGTCAGTTGGGATCGAACCCTACCCCTTGTCCTTTGTAGTCGAGTTCACTAACCACTGAGCTATCGCGGCTGCCTACTGCTATCCTTATTTGAAGTTAATTGTTTCATTGCTTCCAGCGTCGAGCATCGGCTTTGCTTTAAGATGGGCCTCATGCTCTTACAATGTTTCTGAGTCTTTTTACTTTTTTTCTCTCTCTACCTGTCTCTACCTGTCTCTACCTCTCTCTCTCTCTCTCTCTCTCTCTATCTCTATATATATATCTTTCATTAATCTTTCTCTACCTCTCTACCTCCTTCTCTACCCCTCTTCCTCTCTACCTCCCTCTCTATCTTCCTCTCTATCTTCCTCTCTACCTCCTTCTCTACCTCTCGCCCTCTCTACCTTCTCTCTATCTCTCTTCCTCCTTCTCTATCTCTCTTCCTCTCTACCTCCTTTTCTATCTTTCTTTCTACCTCCCTCTCTCTCTCTAGCTCTCTCTCAACCTATCTTTCTCTCACTGTCTACCTGCCTCTCTCTCTACCTACCTCTCTCTCTATCTGCCTCTCTGCCTCTCTAACTCTCTACCTACTTCTCTCTCTCTAGCTCTCTCTCAACCTATCTTTCTCTCACTGTCTACCTGCCTCTCTCTCTTTCTCTTTACCTACCACTCTCTATCAACATTTCTGTCTACCCACCTTTCTCTCTACCTACCTTTCTGTCTATCCACCTTTCTGTCCACCTACCTTTCTGTCTACCTACCTTTCTCTCTACCCACCTTTCTGTCTACCTACCTTTATGTATACCTACCTTTTTCTCTACCCACCTTTCTGTCTACCTACCTTTCTCTCTACCCACCTTTCTGTCTACCTACCTACCTTTCTGTCTACCTACCTTTCTCTCTACCCACCTTTCTGTTTACCTACCTTTCTGTCTACCCACCTTTCTCTCGACCCACCTTTCTCTCTACCTACCTTTCTCTACCTACCTTTCTGTCTACCTACCTTTCTCTCTACCCACCTTTCTGTCTACCTACCTTTCTGTCTACCCACCTTTCTGTCTACCTACATTTCTCTCTACCTACCTTTCTCTCTACCAACCTATCTCTACCTACCTTTCTCTCTACCTACCTTTCTCTCTACCTACTTTTCTCTCTACCTACATAGCTACCCACCTCTCTCTTTACCTACCTTTCTCTCTACCTACCTTTCTCTCTACATACCTTTCTCTATACCTACGTCTCTCTCTACCTACATTTATCACTACCTAACTTTCTCTCTACCTACCTTTCTCTCTACCTACATTTCTCTCTACCTACATTTCTCTCTACCTACCTTTCTCTCTACATACCTTTCTCTCTACCTACGTCTCTCTCTACCTACATTTCTCTCTACCTACCTCTCTCTCTACCTACCTTTCTCTCTACCTACATTTCACTCTACCCACCTTTCTCTCTACCTACATTTCTCTCTACCTATCTTTCTCTCTACCTAACTCTCTCTACCTACCCTTTCTCTCTACCTACCTACCTCTCTCTCTCTACCTACCTCTCTTTCTACCTACCTTTCTCTCTACATACCTTTCTCTCTACATACCTTTCTCTCTACATACCTTTCTCTCTACCAAACTCTCTCTACCTACCTCTCTCTCTACCTACCTCTCTCTCTCTACCTACCTCTCTCTCTACCTACCTTTCTCTGTACCTACCTCTCTCTACCTACCTCTCCACCTACCTTTCTCTCTACCTACCTCTCTACCTACCTCTTTCTCTACCTACATCTCTACCTACCTCTCTCTCTCTCTACCTACCTCTCTACCTACCTCTTTCTCTACCTACCTCTCTCTCTACCTCCCTGTTTTTCTACCTCTATCTCTGTACCTCACTCTCTAACTCTCTCTACCTCCCTTTCTACGTCTCTATCCCCCTCTCTACCTCTCCTATCTCTAGACCTCTCTCTACACCTTCTTGTTCTCCCTCACTACATCTCTCTTTACCTCTCTCGCTACCTCTCTCTCTCTGCATCTCTACCTCCCTCTCTACCTCCCACTCTCTACCTCCCCTCTACGTCTCTTTCTCTCTCTCTCTTTCCCCACATGAGCAAACCATTTCTCTTATTTCTTGCCAGGTGGATGATAGTTCTCTTGTCTCTGATTAATTCTGGACAAAATAAACTCTCTGAGAAATAATGGACATGGTCTATGTGGTCTAGAGACCTGTCTCTGGACAAGTTTTATCGGCTTCGCTCCTCACCACAAGAGGTTTGTATCCCCGGAGCCATGATTTTCTCGTGGCTTTAACCGTCCGCGGTCTCTGTGTGATGTGATCCGGTGTTTAATCAACCAGTGAGAAAAAAGAGTTACAGTGTGCACTCTGCACAGGTTAAAAAACCCTGGGCATTTGAAAGCCAAAAAGGTAGATCAAATACCAGGAAAATATCACAAATAATCAACAGGGAGAAAACAAAGACCAATAAATGGATCGAACTCGTACTACTCGACGCAGCGCCTTGCCACAAGAAACCAAACACTAGAGCATACGGCAACTCAGCTCGTGGCAGGGCGCTGTGCCGAGGAGTACAGGTTCCATCCTGTTTCGGATAACCTATTGTTCTTTGTTTTTTTCTGTTGTTGATTATTAGTGCAAAAAGGGAGCTCTTAAAAAAAAACATCAGAAAGAAGTAATCAACATTTTTCGGGCACATCATGAGAAGAGGAAAGTTGGAACACTTGGTTACAACTGGCAAAATAAAAGGAAAGAGAGATCGCGGACGACAAAGAGAGAAAATATTGGATAGCTTGGTGTCATGGCATGGAAAACAGTCAACAACAGAATTGATACGATGCACTGTAGATAGAAGATTGTGGAGGGACATGATCGCCTACGCCAACATATGTCATATGGCACATGATGATGATTATTCGTGATTTTTTTTCTGAGTGTTGTAAACATAGCTCTTCCCATGAAGCGATTCATCGATCTATCACCTCCGAAGTTTCCCTTCACAACAATATTCATTTATTAGAACGTGTCCCTACATCAAATACCCGCTGCCCAGACAGATGTGTAGAAATCTACGTAAAGATAGATCATGCACGGTGGGGGTCATAGTTCTCTTTGAGGGTTGTCAGTATTTTAGGACAAGATCAGGCACCTATGGGTCCGTCCGGATTGTAGGGTTGTTTATTCTAACATAATGCCATAACATAATACAATTGTCAGAAAACACTTGGAAGCAAGACGTCAGACAGCAACAGAGCTAGAAGGTGTCAGCGACTTATAGCTGATGGAAGCAAGACGTCAGACAGCAACAGAGCTAGAAGGTGTCAGCGACTCATAGCTGATGGAGGCAAGACGTCAGACAGCAACAGAGCTAGAAGGTGTCAGCGACTCATAGCTGATGGAGGGAAGACGTCAGACAGCAACAGAGCTAGAAGGTGTCAGCGACTATAGCTGATGGAGGCAAGACGTCAGACAGCAACAGAGCTGGAAGGTGTCAGCGACTCATAGCTGATGGAGGCAAGACGTCAGACAGCAACAGAGCTAGAAGGTGTCAGCGACTCATAGCTGATGGAAGCAAGACGTCAGACAGCAACAGAGCTAGAAGGTGTCAGCGACTTATAGCTGATGGAAGCAAGACGTCAGACAGCAACAGAGCTAGAAGGTGTCAGCGACTCATAGCTGATGGAGGCAAGACGTCAGACAGCAACAGAGCTAGAAGGTGTCAGCGACTCATAGCTGATGGAGGGAAGACGTCAGACAGCAACAGAGCTAGAAGGTGTCAGCGACTTATAGCTGATGGAGGCAAGACGTCAGACAGCAACAGAGCTGGAAGGTGTCAGCGACTCATAGCTGATGGAGGCAAGACGTCTGATAGCAACAGAGCTGGTAGCTGTCAGCGACTCATAGCTGATGAAGACAAGACGTCAGACAGCAACAGAGCTAGAAGCTGTCAGCGACTCATAGCTGATGGAGGCAAAACGTCTGACAGCAACAGAGCTGGTAGCTGTCAGTGACTCATAGTTGATGGAGGCAAGACGCCAGACAGCAACAGAGCTGGTAGCTGTCAGCGACTCATAGCTGATGAAGACAAGACCTCAGACAGCAACAGAGCTGGTAGCTGTCAGCGACTCATAGCTGGTGGAGGCAAGACGTCAGACAACAACAGAGCTGGTAGCTGTCAGCGACTCATAGCTGGTGGAGGCAAGACGTCAGACAACAACAGAGCTGGTAGCTGTCAGCGACTCATAGCTGTTGGCGTGTGCCAGAACCATTCTGTATCAAGGCTCTACTCCACCTCTCCGCGGTGCCTCTATAAACAGACTAACTAGTCTAGTCTGGCCAAGTGAGAATGAATGAGAAGGCAACCCCCCGGTACTCACAAATGTTGGATGTGTTTGTGGCACAAATATCACAGCAACACAGCGAATCTAACGCTCTCCTTAGGGAGGATGACACAGAGGAAAATCTTTTCCTTTAATAGTCATCAGACGGTCATCAGAATGAAACAGAGAGAATACTCTTGATTAAAGATATACATAGATACAAGTTTAGTGTAGTTTTGTGGAACTGTCGACGTGGTTTGGTCCCTATGTGTGTTTGATATAGAATGTCCTTCAGCAAAGGTTTCACGTGTCGCTGTCTGTAAGGTAAATGTTGTCTTTCAAACAACTCATAACATCTATGTTGTCTTTCAAACAACTCATAACATCTATGTTGTCTTTCAAACAACTCATAACGTCTATGTTTTCTGTCCAACATCTCATTACGTCTATGTTTTCTGTCCAACATCTCATAACGTCTATGTTTTTGTCCAGCATCTCATAACGTCTATGTTTTCTGTCCAACATCTCATAACATCTATGTTTTCTGTCCAACATCTCATAACATCTATGTTTTTTGTCCAGCATCTCATAACGTCTATGTTTTCTGTCCAACATCTCATAACATCTATGTTTTCTGTCCAACATCTCATAACATCTATGTTTTCTGTCCAACAACTCATAACATCTATGTTTTCTGTCCAACAACTCATAACATATATGTTTTCTGTCCAACACCACATAACATCTATGTTTTCTGTCCAACATCTCATAACATCTATGTTTTCTGTCCAACATCTCATAACGTCTATGTTTTCTGTCCAACATCTCATAACGTCTATGTTTTATGTCCAACATCTCATAACATCTATGTTTTCTGTCCAACATCTCATAACATTTACGTTTTCTGTCCAACATCTCATAACGTCTATGTTTTCTGTCCAACATCTCATAACATCTATGTTTTCTGTCCAACATCTCATAACGTCTATGTTTTCTGTCCAACATCGCATAACATCTATGTTTTCTGTCCAACATCTCATAACATCTATGTTTTCTGTCCAACATCTCATAACGTTTATGTTTTCTGTCCAACATCTCATAACGTCTATTTTTCTGTCCAACATCTCATAACATCTATGTTTTCTGTCCAACATCTCATAACGTCTATGTTTTCTGTCCAACAACTCATAACATCTATGTTTTCTGTCCAACATCTCATAACGTCTATGTTTTCTGTCCAACATCTCATAACGTCTATGTTTTCTGTCCAACAACTCATAACATCTATGTTTTCTGTCCAACATATCATAACATCTATGTTTTCTGTCTAACATCTCATAACGTCTATGTTTTCTGTCCAACAACTCATAACGTCTATGTTTTCTGTCCAACATCTCATAACGTCTATGTTTTCTGTCCAACAACTCATAATGTCTATGTTTTCTGTCCAACATCTCATAACGTCTATGTTTTCTGTCCAACAAATCATAACATCCATGTTTTCTGTCCAACACCTCATAACATCTATGTTTTCTGTCCAACATCTCATAACGTCTATGTTTTCTGTCCAACATCTCATAACATCTATGTTTTCTGTCCAACATCTCATAACATCTATGTTTTCTGTCCAACATCTCATAACGTCTATGTTTTCTGTCCAACATCTCATAACGTCTATGTTTTCTGTCCAACATCTCATAACATCTATGTTTTCTGTCCAATATCTCTTATCTCAAACTGTAATTCTTCTCTCCCCCGACTTATAAATCACGTTTGACATCAACTATGGAAGAAACAAACTATTTGCAATTTGTCTCTTTGTTGATGTCTGCGTGTTTCCCTGTCGTAACGTTGTCTCTGTGTGGTCTGGTGGACGCTATCGAGAGGGATCTGACCCTCAGCGGATATCAGTGTTTTATACTTCCCGAGATCTTGAATTCCTCCGTCTGTTTCTTGTTACTTGTCATTTTAATATTTAAATGAGACGGGTCATCGGCTGTCCTCCACTGATCGCCAACGTTAATGCAAGAGTTGGGGAGCTTGTTGTTCTGGCACGTTGGCAGATCAAATCCTTTTTATTTTTTTGGCTTTCTTAGCATGACGTCACTGATATCAAACATTCCACCCCTCTCGACTTGGTGAATTTTGTAAATGACAGCCACTGCGTGACCCAGGGCATGCCAGTCACTGCGTGACTCAAGAAATGACAGCCACTGCGTGACCCAGGACATGACAACTACTGCGTGACCCAGGACATGATAGCCATTGCGTGACCCAGGTCATGAAAGCCACTGCGTGACCCAGGTCATGAAAGCCACTGCGTGACCCAGGACATGACAGCCACTGCGTGACCCAGGACATGACAGTCACTGTGTGACCCAGGACATGACAGCCACTGCGTGACCCAGGACATGACAGCCACTGCGTGACCCA
Source organism: Megaustenia siamemsis (assembly GCA_032433765.1). Taxonomy (NCBI): domain Eukaryota; kingdom Metazoa; phylum Mollusca; class Gastropoda; order Stylommatophora; family Ariophantidae; genus Megaustenia; species Megaustenia siamemsis. The sequence goes on along the minus strand of JAVIAB010000047.1, from coordinate 10,024,941 downwards.
GGACATGACAGCCACTGCGTGACCCAGGGCATGACAGCCATTGCGTGACCCAGGGCATGACAGCCATTGCGTGACCCAGGGCATGACAGTCACTGCGTGACCCAGGACATGACAGCCACTGCGTGACCCAGGGCATGACAGCCACTGCGTGACCCAGGACATCTCTCTCTCTGCGATCAAGACTCAATCAGAGTAGGATTCCAGACTCTCTCATGAAGTCAGCTGTCTGTTTAGCTGATTCGATTGCCCCATATAGTTTCTCTTCCAGGGAGGTGGGCGTGGACCACATTGTTCTTCTCAGGTCTGTGTACTGGGGGGGGGGGCAATCCTGTAGAACATGTTTTGTAGTCATATTGTCCAGTGTACAGAGGCATAAGCTGGTTGTACCTATTTTGAGTTTGGTGGACATGTGATTTCTCATTCTATTGTGGTCAGTGTGTAGGCGAAGTATGATGACTTGATCCCTCCTTAATAGTTGAAGGTATTCGTCCCTCTCGTTATGCTTTGGGTGTTCTCGTTTCTATTTTTCATGGAACTGGCCCTTTGAGGGTGGATTTGGCTTCATCATAACTGAGCGGATGGTTCTCTTGTGGTAATTTCCCTTCCTCTTTAGCTAATTTGTCTGCGCGTTCGTTCTTGTGTATATTACGTGTGATGGTATCCACTGAATGACTACTCTCTGGAAGTTATTGCATAGTTGGTCCAGGGTTGTTCTCAAGTCATCTAGTTCATTGTTCTTGGGGCTTTCTAGAGCTGATAGTACTGACAGTGCATCAGTCAGAATCACCAATTTATTGTGCATATTATTTTTGTGTTGAGTAGCCAGTGTTGCAGCATCTCTGATGACTTCAGTTTCTGCTTTAAAGTTGCTTGAGAATTTTCCAGTAGCTATTGACTTGGTGATCTCGTCCTGATTATTCAGCGTCAAGGACACACCACCTTCTCCATTTCTGGTGGCATTTGTAGCAGAGCCATCTGTGTATATGTGGGACCGAGAGTCATGTGGGTCGGCATCGTGTATGTGTTTTTCTGCTATGTGTTTTCTTTCTGTGTCTGATTGGGTGCCTTTTTTTCATAATTCCTGGTATATTTTCCTTAAGTTCTTTGGTATTTTATGTTTCCCATGAGGAGACATATCAGATAGGCCCAAGGGTTTCGGTATTGTTTGGGAAAGTACTGGGTCTCCAGTAGTTAGTTCATTGACAATTGCAGCGAAATTGCTGCTTCTCTTTAGTCGTAGAATTCCGAAACCAGTTATTCTTTATTGCATGGGGTGGCTAAGGAGCCTTCTATATTTCTCCGCTTGACCGAGAACATGATAATGGCGTATGAATAGTGAAGAGTTAAACTTGGCCGCATGAGACCACACCATTTAAAGCTCAAGAGGTTGATGCACCCCTCGCTGTTATTGCCTTCCCAAACTCATGAACAATTCACCTGTTCCTTTACAGCCACCTGGAGCTTCAGGCCACCTGGAGCGTCAGGCCACCTGGAGCGTCAGGCCACCTGGAACGTCAGGCCACCTGGAGCGTCAGGCCACCTGGAGCGTCAGGCCACCTGGAGCGTCAGGCCACCTGGAGCGTCAGGCCACCTGGAGCGTCAGGCCACCTGGAGCGTCAGGCCACCTTTGTCGCTAATCTGTCGCACTAACCTCATCGCTACTGGTGCTTCATCGGGCTATCTATTATAGAGAAAGTAGCGTGTTCTGCTGGCATAGGTGATCATGTATCTTCAGAACTTACTTTCTCTCCAGTTCTCTGATAATTTTGTTACTGAATTAAATTCTCTGACATCTATTTCTCTGTTTCCCTCCATTTCTTCTTAGCCCGATTTTCCATGCTGTCACATAAACGAAACCAGACGTTCCCAACTGATGACACAGTAGATATAACACTCGCCACTTCTCCTTATCCCGGCAATGAGATTTGACTTGTTGGCCTCTATCCCTCTCAGAACGTTCTTCTTTGTTGTCCGTGGTATTCTCAACATCGTTGAGTTTAGACGACAAGTCATCCTCCCTGTACATCCGACATCATTTTCAAGAGGACGTGAACTTCGGGTATTTAGTGGATAGGCGGCGGGAGCAATTGAAGGCTATGCATGAAAAGTGTTCCTTGCTGCAGTTTCCTCATATTCAAAGTCCGGCTTGTTGCAGGAGCTACTGAGTTAAGTGCTCTATGCACACCGTGAGCTGTGTGTCTCATCCGTTTTGATCATGTTTCGATATTCCAATTGTTTACGATGAATGATGATATCGTATGACAGGGAACAGTTGGCTGTGTTCACTTTCTGCGCAGTTTCACCTTATGTCTTTTGACGTTTGCTGAGACTGCTACGATGGGGACTACAGTTACCTTTCTTTGTTTGGGAGATGATTCGGATTAACTCGGATGATTACGCTGGCACGGGCGGTTGAGCAATTATGGATTTTAATTCGTTTGCAGTGATACCGGGGCCTTCCATAACCAAATAACATCCGACAAGTCGATAAGTGCTCCGATCTCTTCAGAAGTATATCCATCAACGTGTAGCGACAAACGTCACCGGTGTTGTGTTGGTTGACAAGTCTTCTTTGGATTCCTACTTAGCGCTCTCGTCTGTCTTCTCCCATCTGCTGCGGATTCAGGATAATCTGTTTAGTCATTATTTAGCCCATAGTCGCTGAGGGCATTCAGAATGTCAGAGCGGTCAATTGCCCTTCCGAACTCAACATCAGAAACTCAAACCTCAACCATGAGCACAGCCAGTATCATTTTGAGCTCATAGAGTCACTGAGGAAACACACACGTGTATAGAAGGCTGTCTCAAGCCATGCCAATGATTTAGTGACAGCCATAAGGTCCATGGTCAAACTACTTGCAGACAATACAACAGCACTAATGTCATCCTTCACAGTGCTACCTCCAACATGAGCCGTGGAACCCCAGCTGTGCAATAACCCAGTTGTACATCAACCAATAACTCATTTGTACATCTACCAATAACTCATTTGTACATCTACCAATAACTCAGTTGTACATCTACCAATAACCCAGTTGTACATCAACCAATAACTCATTGTACATCTACCAATAACTCAGTTGTACATCTACCAATAACCCAGTTGTACATCATCCTATAACCCAGTTGTACATCATCCTATAACCCAGTTGTACATCATCCTATAACCCAGTTGTACATCAACCAATAACCCAGGTGTACATCAACCTATAACCCAGTTGTACATCATCCTATAACCCAGTTGTACATCAACCAATAACCCAGTTGTACATCAACCTATAACCCAGTTGTACATCATCCTATAACCCAGTTGTACATCAACCAATAACCCAGGTGTACATCAACCTATAACCCAGTTGTACATCATCCTATAACCCAGTTATGCTATAAGAAACACAAAGACCAGTTCTTACAGTTTCCTCTAGCTCGATCTTCAACTGACAGATTTGGACGGAGACGGGCAGGTCTACGGGGTACCTCGACCAGGACACTCTCCGCTCCACCACGATGATCACCTCCACGAGGTAGAGATCTAGGCATCCGTCCTGGCGAGGATCAAACATCCCATCATCCGTCTTGCTATCTGAGGAATACCGTTACCAAGGATATGAGAGTCATCATTAGAATACATCAGTCATAAGTCAAATGGAAAATTCAGTCATGTCTTCTGTTGAGGACGTCTGGTCGCGACTGTATTTTCTATGAATCATCTCTGGATGACGTCATCTCGATTCGCCGCTGTGTTTTCCTACAGAAAAAAAGATGGTATCTATTGTCAGAGAATACGTGGACCAATCGCAGCTTCGCATTTTGTATGCCTTGACCCCTTTGGTGGATGGACTCGCCGGTCGGGAAAACACAAGAACAACATCTTGGGAATACAACCTGAATAAGAAAACTCTCACTAACTAACTTTGTCTGTCTGTCTCTAACTTTAATTGTACCTCTAACTAACTTAACCTGTCTGTCTCTAGCTTTAACTGTACTTCTAACTAACTTAGTCTGTCTGTCTCTAACTTTAATTGTACCTCTAACTAACTTAGTCTGTATGTCTCTAACTTTAATTGTACCTCTAACTAACTTAGTCTGCCTGTCTCTAACTTTAATTGTACCTCTAACTAACTTAGTCTGCCTGTCTCTAACTTTAATTGTACCTCTAACTAACTTAGTCTGTATGTCTCTAACTTTAATTGTACCTCTAACTAACTTAGTCTGTCTGTCTCTAACTTTAATTGTACCTCTAACTAACTTAGTCTGTATGTCTCTAACTTTAATTGTACCTCTAACTAACTTAGTCTGCCTGTCTCTAACTTTAACTGTACCTCTAACTAACTTAGTCTGTCTGTCTCTAACTTTAATTGTACTTCTAACCAACTTAGTCTGCCTGTCTCTAACTTTAATTGTACCTCTAACTAACTTAGTCTGCCTGTCTCTAACTTTAACTGTACCTCTAACTAACTTAGTCTGCCTGTATCTAACTTTAATTGTACCTCTAACTAACTTAGTCTGCCTGTCTCTAACTTTAATTGTACCTCTAACTAACTTAGTCTGCTTGTCTCTAACTTTAATTGTACCTCTAACTAACTTAGTCTGTCTGTCTCTAACTTTAATTGTACCTCTAACTAACTTAGTCTGCCTGTCTCTAACTTTAATTGTACCTCTAACTAACTTAGTCTGTCTGTCTCTAACTTTAACTGTACCTCTAACTAACTTAGTCTGCCTGTCTCTAACTTTAACTGTACCTCTAACTAACTTAGTCTGTATGTCTCTAACTTTAATTGTACCTCTAACTAACTTAGTATGTCTGTCTCTAACTTTAATTGTACCTCTAACTAACTTAGTCTGCCTGTCTCTAACTTTAACTGTACCTCTAACTAACTTAGTCTGCCTGTCTCTAACTTTAACTGTACCTCTAACTAACTTAGTCTGCCTGTCTCTAACTTTAATTGTACCTCTAACTAACTTAGTCTGCCTGTCTCTAACTTTAATTGTACCTCTAACTAACTTAGTCTGCCTGTCTCTAACTTTAATTGTACCTCTAACTAACTTAGTCTGCCTGTCTCTAACTTTAACTGTACCTCTAACTAACTTAGTCTGCCTGTATCTAACTTTAATTGTACCTCTAACTAACTTAGTCTGCCTGTCTCTAACTTTAACTGTACCTCTAACTAACTTAGTCTGCCTGTTTCTAACTTTAATTGTATCCCTAACTAACTTAGTCTGCCTGTCTCTAACTTTAACTGTACCTCTAACTAACTTTAACTGTACCCCTAACTAACTTAGCCTGTCTGCCTCTAACTTTAACTGTACCCCTAACTAACTTAGTCTGTCTGTCTCTAACTTTAACTGTACCTCTAACTAACTTTGTCTGTCTCTAACTTTTACTGTACCTCTAACTAACTTTGTCTGTCTCTAACTTTAACTGTACCTCTAACTAACTTAGTCTGTCTGTCTCTAACTTTAACTGTGCCTCTAACTAACTTAGTCTGTCTGTCTTTAACTTAAACTGTACCCCTAACTATCTTGGTCTGCCTGTCTCTAACTTTAACTGTGACCCTAACTAACTTAGTCTGTCTGTCTCTAACTTTAACTGTACCCCTAACTAACTTAATCTATCTGTCTCTAACTTTAACTGTGCCTCTAACTAACTAAGTCTGTCTCTCTCTAACTTTAACTGTACCCCTAACTAACTTAGTCTGCCTGTCTCTAACTTTAACTGTACCCCTAACTATCTTGGTCTGCCTGTCTCTAACTTTTACTGTACCCCTAACTAACTTAGTCAGTCTGTATCTAACTTTAACTGTACCCCTAAATAACTTAGTCTGCCTGTCTCTAACTTTAACTGTACCCCTAACTAACTTAGCCTGCCTGTCTCTAACTTTAACTGTACCCCTAACTATCCTGGTCTGCCTGTCTCTAACTTTTACTGTACCCCTAACTAACTTAGTCAGTCTGTATCTAACTTTAACTGTACCCCTAACTAACTTAGTCTGCCTGTCTCTAAATTTAACTGTACCCCTAACTAACTTAGTCTCCCTGTCTCTAACTTTGACTGTACCCCTAACTAACTTAGTCTGTCTGTTTCTAACTTTAACTGTACCCCTAACTAACTTAGTCTGCCTGTCTCTAACTTTGACTGTACCCCTAACTAACTTAGTCTCCCTGTCTCTAACTTTAACTGTACCCCTAACTAACTTAGTCTCCCTGTCTCTAACTTTAACTGTACCCCTAACTAACTTAGTCTGCCTGTCTCTAACTTTAACTGTACCCCTAACTAACTTAGTCTCCCTGTCTCTAACTTTAACTGTACCTCTAACTAACTTAGTCTGCCTGTCTCTAACTTTAATTGTACCCCTAACTAACTTAGTCTGCCTGTCTCTAACTTTGACTGTACCCCTAACTAACTTAGTCTGCCTGTCTCTAACTTTAACTGTACCCCTAACTAACTTAGTCTGCCTGTCTCTAACTTTAACTGTACCCCTAACTAACTTAGTCTGCCTGTCTCTAACTTTAACTGTACCCCTAACTAACTTAGTCTCCCTGTCTCCAACCTTAACATGTTAACTGTACCTCTAGCTCACTCATCTATTTCTATGTTCATAAACTCGTCGATGTATGGACGAGTTTATGGATGTAGACTCGTCCTCGTCTGAGTTATTGGTTGATCCATAAACTCGTCCATTTCTATGTCCATAAACTCATATATTTCTATGTCCATAAACTCATCCATTTCTATGATATTTTTACTGTAAATTATCCTTACCGAAATCAACTTTTTCTTGCATTGTCAAAATGGCTGCTGTCTTCAATCAGTCATCTGGTCTATAATTGTGGATGCTTCCTGGTAGAAGTCAGCTCACGTCACGTTGAGTGATCTATTCTATAACCGTGGATGATTCCTGTCAGAAGTCAGCCTTTACCACGATGTTTGATCTATTCTATAACCGTGGATGATTCCTGTCAGAAGTCAGCCTTTACCACGATGTTTGATCTATTCTATAACCGTGGATGATTCCTGTCAGAAGTCAGCCTTTACCACGATGCTTGATCTATTCTATAACAGTGGATGATTCCTGCGAGAAGTCAGCTTTTGCCACGATGTTTGATCTGAGAATAATAAATGAATAATCCAAGAATAAGAGATGATACATCGATGTGTGAGCTTACATCAGGTCATGTGTGAGCTTACATCAGGTCATGTGTGAGCTTACATCAGGTCATATGTTGCAAGGTGTACCAGAACGAAGATGACAGTTTGTGGAGATCTATAGCTGTCGTGTCTTCAGCAACATCACAAGAGACAACACGGGAGCTCTCACTGTTTACATTTCTACGTTGTCCCAATGACAGCTGCACTCAAGAACAGTAAGAAAAGAGAACCTCTACTGAAGTGAAACGTGTTAGACAAATAGCCAGAGAGAAAAGATCAACATGTAGAACTGAGAACAAAGCTAGGATAATTCCCGCTATAGAGTGCATAAAGGGAGCCGCGATGGCTCAGTGGTTAGTGACCTTGACTACAAAGGGCAAGAGGTAGAGTTCGATCTCAACCGATGGCTTCCGGTTCACCCAGTCTTTAATGGGTACATAATTTTTTTCTGGGAAAGTAAAGCGGCACGGGCGTAATACCGACCACATTATCCCAAAAATCATGTGCTGAAGGTCTGTAAAATTTATGGTCACTAACACCATATTCCATATACGCCACTTGGAGTGACGAGGATACTTCACTTTTTTTTTTTAACTTTGTAAGTACATAAAGAAACAACAGATAAAACGTTTTAGCCACGTGATAAAACAGAGAGACCAAAACACAACGAGCATTCAACTATGCTATTAATAGAACTAGCTTCGTTGCAGTCGGGTCATTTCCATATCCGTTTCACTGCCCGTTCCAGCATTTCTCAAAGTGTACACAGACTGACTGTTCCTGTCAGGTGTTGATTGTAAACACATCTACTTTTCTCACTAAACACTCCGAAACGCCCAGACCACTTTTCCACCTTTAGACTCCTCAGTCTTTCGATATACACATCCGTAGCTCACCCACCCATTCTCTCTCAAGAAATAAAGAACAAACTTGGCGATGTTATCTTTGCCCACGTTAAGCCATATTCAGTGTCTGAGCTGCTAGCGGGCTTATCGGCTATTTCATCGCCATATACACCAGCATGCCTTGGACAGTACATTCAGGTTAAGACTTCCGGTCAATATGGCGGATAGGTGACATGAACAATTAAGGCCCTGTTTGAAAAGTGTTCCTTGTTGCACGTTCCTCATATTCCAAGTCCGGCTTGCTGCCGGAGCTACTGAGTTTAGAGCTCTGTGCCCAAAATGAGCTGTGTATTTCATCCGGATCGTACTTGGATATTCCGATTATTTACGATGAATGATGATATGGGTTTGACGATGGACGGTTCAGCTGTGTTTACTTTCGGTGTGGTTACGCCTTATGTCTTTTGGCGTGTGCTGTAATTACTATGATGGGGACTGCAGCTGCCTTTCTTTATTTTGATCCTTCAATGAGATGAGATGTTAATTCGGATGATTCCACTGGGCTGTTGAGCAATTATGGATTTTAATTCGTTTGCAGTGATTCCGGGACCTTCGGATAACTTAACTACTCAGGTTAACACGTTCACCATAGAGCCATCCAAGAGCTGCATCCACTCCTGCACTGTGGAGCCATCCAAGAGCTGCATCCACTCCTGCACTATAGAACCATCCAAGAGCTGCATCCACACCTGCACTGTGGAACCATCCAAGAGCTGCATCAACTCCTGCACTGTGGAGCCACCCAAGAGCTGCATCAACTCCTGCACTGTGAAGTCCATCCAAGAGCTGCATCAACTCCTGCACCGTGAAGTCCATCCAAGAGCTGCATCCACACCTGCACTGTGGAGCCATCCAAGAGCTGCATCCACACCTGCACTGTGGAGCCATCCAAGAGCTGCATCAACTCCTGCACTGTGAAGTCCATCCAAGAGCTGCATCAACTCCAGCCGCAGACAAACGCTAGGAGATCACCAGAAACCAGGGACCTACCAGGAGAACAACAATGGATCTGATGGAACATTAAAAACACCAGGAAGTGACATCAGGAGAAGCCAACAGAAGAGCAAGGGCCACGAACTATATCCCCCCTCGAAGCTGCAAGGCAGACGAGGAGAGGAAGAAGAAAAAGAAAGAAAATAACAAGTTAAATAACAATAGAGCAACATACAGTTATCGGTAATAAGTAAACGTGTCCTTCACCTTGCAAAGTATGACTGAATGGCGTCATTACATACACAGTTTGACTTGTCCTGGACTGAAAGTCAAGAGACGTTAGAGAAACAAATAAAAAAAGTGATGGGAAACAAAGAGAACAAGTGATGGGAAACAAAGAGAACAAGTGATGGGAAACAAAGAGAACAAGTGACGGGAAACAAAGAGAACAAGTTATGGGAAACAAAGTGAACAAGTGATGGGAAACAAAGAGAACAAGTGATGGGAAACAAAGAAAACAAGTGATGGGAATCAAAGAGAACAAGTGATGGGAAACAAAGAGAACAAGTGATGGGAAACAAAGAGAACAAGTGATGGGAAACAAAGAGAACAAGTGATGGGAAACAAAGAGAACAAGTGATGGGAAACAAAGAGTAGAAGTGATGGCAAATAAAGAGAAGATGTGATAGCAAATAAAGATAAGAAGGTATGAACAACAAAGAGTAGAAGTGATGAGAAACAAAGATAAGAAGGTATGAGAAATAAAGATAAGACGGTATGAGAAACAACGAGTAGAAGTGATGAGAAACAAAGAGTAGAAGTGATGGGAAACAAAGAATAGAAGTGATGACAAACAAAGAGTAGAAGTGATGGGAAACAAAGAGTAGAAGTGATGAGAAACAAAGATAAGAAGGTATGAGAAACAAAGAGTAGAAGTGATGAGAAACAAAGATAAGAAGGTATGAGAAACAAAGAGTAGAAGTGATGGGGAACAAAGAGTAGAAGTGATGGGAAACAAAGAATAGAAGTGATAAGAAACAAAGAATAGAAGCGATGGGAAACAAAGAATAGAGAAGTGATGGGAAACACTCAAAGACGATTAAGTGGAGTCTCCAAGGCGGTTATGAAAGAGAGACCCAGTGAGCGTGGACAGAAAATCGTTTGTACCTTCTGTTGATTTCACAGAAATGAGAAAGAATTTTATGGGAAATAAAAAAAAATGAAATTGAATTAATTCAATATTACTGCAATTTCACATGAAGAAAATATTGCAAAGTGATACTAATGTCTTAGTTATGTTTTCTGTTTATTTATTTCATGATTTCTTCACAAAAAGGTGCCTGTTTTCTGTTTATTTATTTCATGATTTCTTCACAAAAAGGTGCCTGTTTTCTGTTTATTTATTTCATGATTTCTTCACAAAAAGGTGCCTGTTTTCTGTTGAGTTTTTTAAATGAATTATTCACATAAAAGTGCCTGTTTTTTTTATTATTTATTTGATGAATTATTCACATAAAAGTGCCTGTTTTCTGTTGATTTATTTGATGAATTATTCACATAAAAGTGCCTGTTTTCTGTTGATTTATTTGATGATTTCTGCACGAAAAGTCTCAAATCTCTCTCTCTCTCTCTCTCTCTCTCTCTCTCTCTCTCTCTGTGCGATCAAGACTCAATCAGAGTAGGATTCCAGACTCTCTCATGAAGTCAGCTGTCTGTTTAAGCGAATCGATTGCCCCATATAGTTTCTCTTCCAGGGAGGTGGGCGTGGACCACATTGCTCTTCTCAGGTCTGTGTACTGGTGGCAATCCTGTAGAACATGTTTTGTAGTCATATTGTCCAGTGTACAGTGGCATAGGCTGGTTGTACCTATTTTGAATTTGGTGAACATGTGATTTCTCATTCTATTGTGGCCAGTGCGTAGGCGAAGTATGATGACTTTATCCCTCCTTGATAGTCGGTGGTATCCGTCACTCTCGTTATGCTTTCGATGTTCTCGTTTCCATTTTTTATGGAACTGACCCTTGAGGATGGATTTGGCTTCATCATAACTGAGCGGATGGTTCTCTTGTGGTAATCTCCCTTCCTCTTTGACTAATTTATCTGCGCGTTCGTTCCCGTGTATATTACAGTGTGATGGTATCCACTGAATGACTACTCTCTGGAATTTATTGCATAGTTGGTCCAGGGTTGTTCTCAAGTCATCTAGTTCATTGCTCTTGGGGATTTTTAGAGCTGATAGTACTGACAGTGCATCAGTCAGAATCGCCAATTTATTGTGCATGTTATTTTTGTGTTGAGTAGCCAGTGTTGCAGCATCTCTGATGGCCTCAGTTTCTGCTTTAAAGTTGTTTGAGAATTTCCAGTTGCTATTGACTTGGTGATATCGTCCTGATTATTCAGCATCAAGAACACACCTCCCCCTCCATTTCTGGTGGAATTTGTAGCAGAGCCATGTGTGTATATGTGGGACAAAGAGTCCTGTGGGTAGGTATCGTGTATGTGTTTTTCTGTTACGTGTTTTCTTTATGTGTCTGATTGGGTGCCTTTTTCATGATTCCTGTTATATTTTCCTAAAGTTTTGGTATTTTATGTTTCCCATGAGGAGACATATCAGATAGGCCCATGGGTTTCGATATTGTTTGGGAAAGTACTGGGTCTCCAGTAAAGTCTCAAATTGTTAAACATATTTTTTTCGAGGGGAGACATAATCTGCGGTCTTGTGCTCTTATGCCTCCCCTTCTGTTATGTCTCGTTGTTTTTCTAATATTTCGTCAATCCATCTGTTTCGTGGCCAGCCCTTGGGTCTGGTGTTCTCACATCGTTTATTGAGGGCTCGTTGTGATTTGATCTTTCTGCCTTATCCCGTGGCCAAACTATTTTACCTGTTGTTTCTTATATATTCTATGGCGGGGGTTTTCTTATTGTTCTTACATCTAGGGTCCAGGGACACGCAATGGTAGCACAGTATTAACGTCTGGATGTTTACATAATGATTGTTTCCTTATGTTTATATTGTCCAAGAAATTGTCCATAATTCACTGTCTAAATCTTCAAGAATATAAAACCACGTGATCTGTCACTAGGGACAACATGTCATAACACATATTTTGGTTCGTTGGCAGTTTATCTTGTCTTATTGTTTCCTTATTTGTCACTAACTCCTTTTGTGCTTCCTGACAAATTATTATTTGCTCATGTGCTCATGTCCCTGTTAAACTGTAAACTCAATATTTTAACTCTCGTCACAAAATTAGTATTGTTGATTTATCTAGTTAGATTGTAAGATATTGCCTATGTTAGGTTATTATATGCTAGTGTGGTAACTAGCAAGCTGCAGGTACCAAGGTACCTGTTGATAGGGTTGCCCTACTCCCCTGAGTATGAGATTTATTACCTGCAATCAGTATTACCCACACCATAAATGTAATCAGACAAAACGTACAAGTGAAGTAAGTTTACAAGTGAAAGTCATCCTGGTCCCACGATTCCTGGAATTCATGATGTCACTTTCATTTGTGGCTTAATTTCTATCTTTGAACAGGTTCAACACAACGATTCCAAAGCTCTGACTAGATCATTATAATTAATTAAATTATTAAACCACTAACTTAGAATTCTCAAACATAAAAGCAATTTGGCCAAAATTATCCATCAAAGATCTACAAAAAAAGGCCACTGGTCTTCCATACAGTTTGTGTTGCTGTCAGGAATGTGAACTTGAACTAAGAGTGAAATAAGTCGGAACTAAAAGCAGCCATCTTACAACACTGTTCATTCTTGTGAAGACTGTGGTAACTAACATTTTTTACACACAAAAAATATTAGTGGCAATAATGTCACTAACAACTAGTCAAGCCTTGTTGAAGCTATAATGAGGTTCTTGTATTAGTTTAACATCACTTCAATCGAACATTCACTACTTACCTGTTATTGTAATTATACAGCTTCTATTTGACGATCACAGACAAGTTTGTCAGCAGCTCTCAGGTTTTCCCATAAGTCAGATTTTGGGGTTTTCCCGATTATCTTTTTACAAGTTAAAGGGAAGCTATACAGACGAACAGGTCAAAACTCTTTTCTTATAAGCCTCTTATTTGTCTCATTTCCTCTTATTGCAGGTTTCTCTTTTTAACAATATTTACTTCCTTCAACTGTTCTCTGACTTTGTTGCCTCTCAGCGTCGAGGTAAAATGGAATTCAACAAGTGATGAACCTTTATCGGAGAAATCCCATTCTCCGAGAGAATGTAGTTTGTGCCACTCCCATTTATCGTCGTTAAAACTAAAAATGCGTTGGTCGTTAATGGCGTAGTTGAAATGTTAGTGTATTGAAATTTCCTTTGGCCCGATGTATGTGATTTCATCATGTCTTATGACTGCCATACCTTCCCTGCTTCGTTGTATAGAACTAATCTTCTGTCTCGAAACTAGCACGCAGATAGGGGATGGGATCGAGGTCAGTCCGGGTTCACCACATAGACGGTCAGCTTTGAGTCGCTAACAGCTCCCACTCTGTGGGTGTGGCTGCTGACGAAATTAAATTGTTAAAGCTGAGGGAAAAAGGAAGAAGATGAAAATAGAGGATAGTAAGAAGAGAAGATAAAGGGGAAATGAAAGAATACGAATAAGAACAATGACACTAATAAGAAAGGAGGTACAAATATAAGTAGCAACAATAGTACTAATAGCGGTATAGTAGTAGTAGTAGTAGTATCAGCAGCAGCAGCAGTAATAGTAGACGTAGTAGCAGCAGTAATATTAGACGTAGTAGCAGCAGTAATAGTAGACGTAGTAGCAGCAGTAGTAGTAGTAATAGTAGACGTAGTAGCAGCAGTAATAGTAGACGTAGTAGCAGCAGTAGTAGTAGTAATAGTAGACGTAGTAGCAGCAGTAGTAGTAGTAATAGTAGACGTAGTAGCAGCAGTAGTTGTAGTAATAGTAGACGTAGTAGCAGCAGTAGTTGTAGTAATAGTAGACGTAGTAGCAGCAGTAGTTGTAGTAATAGTAGACGTAGTAGCAGCAGTAGTTGTAGTAATAGTAGACGTAGTAGCAGCAGTAGTTGTAGTAATAGTAGACGTAGTAGCAGCAGTAGTTGTAGTAATAGTAGACGTAGTAGCAGCAGTAGTTGTAGTAATAGTAGACGTAGTAGCAGCAGTAGTTGTAGTAATAGTAGACGTAGTAGCAGCAGTAGTTGTAGTAATAGTAGACGTAGTAGCAGCAGTAGTAGTAGTAGTAGTAGACGTAGTAGCAGCAGTAGTAGTAGTAATAGTAGACGTAGTAGCAGCAGTAGTTGTAGTAATAGTAGACGTAGTAGCAGCAGTAGTTGTAGTAGTAGTAGACGTAGTAGCAGCAGTAGTAGTAGTAGTAATAGTAGACGTAGTAGCAGCAGTAGTAGTAGACGTAGTAGCAGCAGTAGTTGTAGTAGTAGTAGACGTAGTAGCAGCAGTAGTAGTATTAATAGTAGACGTAGTAGCAGCAGTAGTAGTAGACGTAGTAGCAGCAGTAGTTGTAGTAATAGTAGACGTAGTAGCAGCAGTAGTAGTAGACGTAGTAGCAGCAGTAGTTGTAGTAATAGTAGACGTAGTAGCAGCAGTAGTTGTAGTAATAGTAGACGTAGTAGCAGCAGTAGTTGTAGTAATAGTAGACGTAGTAGCAGCAGTAGTAGTAGACGTAGTAGCAGCAGTAGTTGTAGTAATAGTAGACGTAGTAGCAGCAGTAGTTGTAGTAATAGTAGACGTAGTAGCAGCAGTAGTTGTAGTAATAGTAGACGTATTAGCAGCAGTAGTAGTAGTAGTAAAAGTAGACGTAGTAGCAGCAGCAGTAGTAGTAGTAATAGTAGCAGTAGTAATATTAATAGTGGTAGCTATATATGTAGTTATCGTTATAGTAGTGATAGTGATAATTTAATAGCGATATCAGTAGTAGTAGCAGTAATTATATTAATAGTGGTGAAAGTAGTATAATGGTAGTACTATATAATAATGCAAGTTTATGTTCTAGTGGTAGCAGCTAGAACAATGTTATAGTAGAGCCAATAGTAGTAGTTGTAGTTGTAGCAGTTGTAGTTGTAGTAGTATCAGTTGTAGTTGTTGTAGTAGTAGTTGTAGTAGTAGTAGTAGTTTAGTATTAGCAGTTGTAGTAGTTGTTGTTGTAGTTGTAGTTGTAGCAGTTGTAGTTGTAGTTGTTGTAGCAGTTGTAGTAGTTGTTGTAGTTGTAGCAGTTGTAGTTGTAGTTGCTGTAACAGTTGTAATTGTTGTAGCAGTTGTAGTAGTTGTAGTAGTAGTTGTAGTAGTAGTAGTTGTAGTAGTAGTTGTAGTAATAGTTTTAGTAGTTGTAGTAGTAGTTGTAGTTGTAGTAGTAGTTGTAGTAGTAGTTGTAGTAGTAGTTGTAGTAGTAGTTGTAGTAGTTGTAGTAGTAGTTGTAGTAGTAGTAGTTGTAGTAGTAGTTGTAGTAGTTGTAGCAGTTGCAGTTGCAGTTGTTGTAGTAGTTGTAGTTGTTGTAATTGTAATAGTTGTAGTAGTAGTTGTAGCAGTTGCAGTTGTTGTAGTAGTTTTAGTTGTAGTTGTTGTAGTTGCAGTTGTTGTAATTGTAGTTGTTGTAGTTGTAGCAGTTGTAGTTGTAGTTGTAGCAGTTGTAGTAGTTGTAGCTGTTGTTATTATTGTAACAGTTGTAGTTGTTGTAGCAGTTGTAGTTGTAGTTGTTGTAGTTGTAGTTGTTGTAATTGTAGTTGTAGTTTAGTTATTGTAGCAGTTGTAGTTGTAGTTGTAGTTGTAATAGTTGTAGTTGTAGCAGTTGTAGTTGTAATAGTTGTAGTTGTAATAGTAGCAGTTGTAGTTGTAGTTGTTGTAGTTGTAGTTGTTGTAATTGTAGTTGTAGTTGTTGTAGCAGTTGTAGTTGTAGTTGTAATAGTTGTAGTTGTAGCAGTTGTAGTTGTAGCAGTTGTAGTTGTAGTAGTAGCAGTTGTAGTTGTAGCAGTTGTAGTTGTAGTAGTATCAGTTGCAGTTGTTGTAGTAGTAGTTGTAGTAGTATCAGTTGTAGTTGTAGCAGTTGTAGTTGTAGTAGTATCAGTTGTAGTTGTTGTAGTAGTAGTAGTTGGAGTATTAGCAGTTGTAGTAGTTGTTTTTGTAGTTGTAGTTGTAGCAGTTGTAGTTGTAGTTGCTGTAACAGTTGCAATTGTTGTAGCAGTTGTAGTAGTTGTAGTAGTTGTAGTAGTAGTTGTAGTAGTAGTTGTAGTAGTAGTTGTTGTAGTAGTTGTAGTAGTTGTAGTAGTAGTTGTAGTAGTAGTTGTAGTAGTTGTAGTAGTTGTAGCAGTTGCAGTTGCGGTTGTTGTAGTAGTTGTAGTTGTAGCAGTTGTAGTTGTAGTTGTAGTAGTAGTTGTTGTTGTAGCAGTTGTAGTTGTAGTTGTAGCAGTTGTAGTAGTTGTAGCTGTTGTTATTATTTTAACAGTTGTAGTAGTAGTAGTTGTTGTAGTTGTAGCAGTTGTAGTTGTAGTTGTAGTTGTAGCAGTTGTAGTGGTAGTAGTAGTTGTTGTAGATGTAGCAGTTGTAGTTGTAGTTGTAGCAGTTGTAGTAGTAGTAGTTGTTGTTATTATTGTAGCAGTTGTAGTTGTAGTTGTTGTAGCAGTTGTAGTTGTAGTAGTTGTAGTTGTTGTAGCAGTTGTAGTTGTAGTTGTAATAGTTGTAGTAGTTGTAATTGTTGTAGTGGCAGTTGTAGTAGTAGTAATAGGTGTAGTAGTAGAAGTTGTAGTAGTAGAAGTTGTAGTTGTAGTTGTTGTGGTAATAGTAGTAGTTGTAGTTAGTAGTAATAGTAGTAGTTATAGTAATAGAAGTTGTAGCAGTAGAAGTTGTAGTTGTAGTAGCAATAGTTGTAATAGTAGTATTTGTAGTAGTAGAAGTTGTAGTAGTAAGGGTTTTAGTTGTAGTAGCAACAGTTGTATATGTAGTAGTGACAATTTTGGTTGTAGCAGTTTAGTTATAGTAGTAACAGCTGTTTTTTTTTATATTAGTAACAGTTGCAGTTCTAGCTGTAACAGGTTTTGTTATAGTAGTAACAGTTGTAGTTCTAGCAGTAACAGGTGTTGTAGTAGTAACAACTATAGTTTTAGCTGTAACAGGTGTTGTTGTAGTAGTAACAGTTGTAGTTCTAGCAATAACAGGTGTTGTTGTAGTAGTAATAGTAGTAGTTCTAGCTGTAACAGGTTTTGTTATAGTAGTAACAGTTGTAGTTCTAGCAGTAACAGGTGTTGTAGTAGTAACAACTATAGTTTTAGCTGTAACAGGTGTTGTTGTAGTAGTAACAGTTGTAGTTCTAGCAGTAACAGGTGTTGTTGTAGTAGTAACAACTATAGTTTTAGCTGTAACAGGTGTTGTTGTAGTAGTAACAGTTGTAGTTCTAGCAGTAACAGGTGTTGTTGTAGTAGTAATAGTTGTAGTAGTTGTATTTGTAAAAGTTGTAGTTGTCGTAGTAAAAGTTATCGTAGCAACTGATGTAGTGGTAGCAGTAATAGTTGTAATAACATTATTTGAACTTAGCAGTACTGCTACAACTAACAGTAATCTCCTAATGTGGTAGCTCTTACTGTTGTTAAAGAACAAAACTAATTTTGCCTCGTTTCATGTTTTAAGATGTCCACAACTCCAGGTAGAGCTCTCATGATTCTGTTCTATAGGTGGCCTGCTAAGACATGTCACACAGAACCACATAGATACAGACACGGGGATGGACTCAATACCAGATTATGGCTCAAACAAAACAAGGAGAACTTAGAAAAAAAAGAAAAATAGTATGGCTTTACGTAATTAATGGACGACATGAATGATGAAGGCCTATTGAGCCGAAACGTCGTTAAAATTCGTGTCATCCATTAATTACGTAAATATTAACCACACCATTTTTTTTCTATATATTTTTTTTCAATTCTCCCTCACATTTAGTTTGACTGCAGCTTCACATTTGTATGCATTTATTTGTATTTCTTTACCTTGACCTCTCAGACACAACAAGTTTGGTCGATGGTCTTCTCGTTGCCAACCAAAGTGCACCGGTTTAAAACAACAACCATTATTGTATATATAAAGCACATTTAATTGTTGGTACAAGAAACCGTGGCTGAATCACACACCCTCTTATCTTCTATTTAGCTGACAGTCTAACAAGTCTGCATTCGCAGTCCCTTCTACATCCTGGTCTGTCTCGTGTTTACATCAACAACTTCAAGTAATCACAACCATCTTTGTTTTATTGTATCTGTTCATCTTGTTAGATAGACTGAACCCCAACCCACTGTCCAACCTCATTTCAACGTCGGTAGCTTGACTCATTCACCCAGTCACAGCTCTCACCACCCACTCCACACTCAATCACCCAGTCACAGCTCACTCCGCCTACTGCACACTCAATCACCCAGTCACAGCTCACTCCACCCACTCCACACTCAATCACATCTCTCTCCACCTACTCCACACTCAATCACATCTCTCACCACCCACTCCACACTCAATCACATCTCACTCCACCCACTCCACACTCAATCACATCTCACTCCACCCACTCCACACTCAATCACATCTCTCACCACCCACTCCACACTCAATCACATCTCACTCCACCCACTCCACACTCAATCACATCTCTCTCCACCCACCCCACACTCAATCACATCTCTCACCACCCACTCCACACTCAATCACATCTCACTCCACCCACTCCACACTCAATCACATCTCTCTCCACCCACCCCACACTCAATCACATCTCTCTCCACCCACTCCACACTCAATAACATCTCTCACCACCCATTCCACACCCAATCACATCTCTCTCCACCCACTCCACACTCAATCACATCTCTCTCCACCCACAATCACATCTCTCTCCACCCACTCCACACTCAATCACATCTCTCTCCACCCACTACACACTCAATCACATCTCTCTCCACCTACAATCACATCTCTCTCCACCCACAATCACATCTCTCTCCACCCAAAATCACATCTCTCTCCACCCACTCCACACTCAATCACATCTCTCTTTCCACCCACTTTGCACGTAATCATCCAGTTACACATCGCTCCACCCACCTGACACTCAATCACACAGTCACAGCTCACTCCGACAACTCCACACTCAATCACCCATTCACAGCTCACTCCGCCTACTGCACACCCAATCCCCAGTCACAGCTCACTCCGCCTACTCCACACTCAATCACCCAGTCACAGCTCACTCCGCATACTGCACACCCAATAACCCAGTCACAGCTCACTCCGTCCACTCCACACTCAATCCCCCAGTCACAGCTCACTCCGCCTACTCCACACCCAATCCCCCAGTCACAGCTCACTCCGCCTAGTCCACACTCAATCCCCCAGTCACAGCTCACTCCGCATACTCCACACTCAATCCCCCAGTCACAATTCACTCCGCCTACTCCACACTCAATCCCCCAGTCACAGCTCACTCTGCCTACTCCACACTCAATCCCCCAGTCACAGCTCACTCCGCCTACTCCACACTCAATCCCCCAGTCACAGCTCACTCCGCCTACTCCACACCAAATCCCCAGTCACAGCTCACTCCGCCTACTCCACACTCAATCCCCCAGTCACAGCTCACTCCGCCTACTCCACACTCAATCCCCCAGTCACAGCTCATTCCGCCTACTCCACACTTAATCCCCCAGTCACAGCTCACTCCGCCTACTCCACACCAAATCCCCCAGTCACAGCTCACTCCGCCTACTCCACACCCAATCCCCCCAGTCACAGCTCACTCCACACTCAATCCCCCAGTCACAGCTCACTACGCCTACTCCACACTCAATCCCCCAGTCACAGCTCACTCCGCCTACTCCACACTCAATCCCCCAGTCGCAGCTCATTCCGCCTACTCCACACTCAATCCCCCAGTCACAGCTCACTCCGCCTACTCCACACTCAATCCCCAAGTCACAGCTCACTCCGCCTAGTCCACACTCAATCCCCCAGTCACAGCTCACTCCGCCTACTCCACACTCAATCCCCCAGTCACAGCTCATTCCGCCTACTCCACACTCAATCCCCCAGTCACAGCTCATTCCGCCTACTCCACACTCAATCCCCCAGTCACAGCTCACTCCGCCTACTCCACACTCAATCCCCCAGTCACAGCTCACTCCGCCTAGTCCACACTCAATCCCCCAGTCACAGCTCACTCCGCCTACTCCACACTCAATCCCCCAGTCGCAGCTCATTCCGCCTACTCCACACTCAATCCCCCAGTCACAGCTCATTCCGCCAACTCCACACTCAATCCCCCAGTCACAGCTCACTCCGCCTAGTCCACACTCAATCCCCCAGTCACAGCTCACTCCGCCTACTCCACACTCAATCCCCCAGTCACAGCTCACTCCGTCCACTCCACACTCAATCCCCCAGTCACAGCTCACTCCGCCTACTCCACACTCAATCCCCCAGTCACAGCTCACTCCGCCTACTCCACACTCAATCCCCCAGTCACAGCTCACTCCGCCTACTCCACACTCAATCCCCCAGTCACAGCTCACTCCGCCTACTCCACACTCAATCCCCCAGTCACAGCTCACTCCGCCTACTCCACACTCAATCCCCCAGTCACAGCTCACTCCGCCTACTCCACACTCAATCCCCCAGTCACAGCTCACTCCGCCTACTCCACACTCAATCCCCCAGTCACAGCTCACTCCGCCTACTCCACACTCAATCCCCCAGTCACAGCTCACTTCGCCTACTTCACACTCAAGAACCTGTTGCCAACCGTGACCCTTGTATCTCAGTAACCGCCCACTGTGGTCCTGTAACTCCACGACTAATTCACCTCCTCGGTTATCACCCTTTATGTTTGTTACTACGACCACCATCACCGCACACCCAAGTGCTCCAGTATCTCCCTCGAGAAAATCCAAGGAGAATCCTGACCCACATGCACGAATTCCGTAACACGGCCTGGGATCCACTGTGTGGGTAGGTTTCTGCAGACAATTTTGCCCTGGCAGCGGCATATTTCTGACCTACTCTTTTCAGTTTTAACTGCTAGGGGAACTTTACCATAGGCGATTGCACACGGGACCTCTTGTTTATTAACGTTATCCGATAGGTCTAGTCACTGGATCTCACTACCCAAGCGACCAGAGGAGGGTAACATCATAAAGAAACCACGGATTAATTTTTTAAATTGTTGACAAATCAGCACCGTATCTGGTGGGTTTTGAATCCGGGTCCTTCCTATCCTGAGGCCTAGTCGTAGCTCTAGATTAGTCAGCCCCCCTCCCCTATATATTAAAACTACAAAGCTCTCAACTATTTCATTAACCCTATTTCCCCACCGCATAACCTCAACCCTCCACATATCTCTCCACTATAATTTATCATTTTCCAATATATTCTCATTGACACGTCCTCCCCCCATCTTTCACTCCCATTTTCTCAAGTCGTCTCGTGTCCCTTTTATTTTCTCTTTTCCTTCAAGTCAATTAGATGTCTTTGATCAATGGCCGACAGTTACTTTCTGTGAGTGTCAAATTTTTTATTCTGTCTGTAACACTCCACCTCAGGTACTGTTCTAGTAATCTGCACTTCTTACAGCCTGTTTTGGCACTGTTCTAGTAACCTGCACTTCTTACAGCCTGTCTTGACACTGTTCTAGTAACCTGCACTTCTTACAGCCTGTCTTCGCACTGTTCTAGTAACCTGCACTTCTTACAGCCTGTCTTGACACTGTTCTAGTAACCTGCACTTCTTACAGCCTGCCTTCGCACTGTTCTAGTAACCTGCACTTCTAACAGACTGTCTTGACACTGTTCTAGTAACCTGCACTTCTTACAGCCTGTCTTGGCACTGTTCTAGTAACCTGCACTTCTTACAGCCTGTCTTGGCACTGTTCTAGTAACCTGCACTTCTTACAGCCTGTCTTGGCACTGTTCTAGTAACCTGCACTTCTTACAGCCTGTCTTGGCACTGTTCTAGTAACCTGCACTTCTTACAGCCTGTCTTCGCACTGTTCTAGTAACCTGCACTTATTACAGCCTGTCTTCGCACTGTTCTAGTAACCTGCACTTCTTACAGCCTGTCTTGGCACTGTTCTAGTAACCTGCATTTCTTACAGCCTGTCTTGACACTGTTCTAGTAACCTGCACTTCTTACAGCCTGTCTTCGCACTGTTCTAGTAACCTGCACTTCTTACAACCTGCACTTCTTACAGCCTGTCGTGGAACTGTTCTAGTAACCTGCACTTCTTACAACCTGTTTTGGCACTGTTCTAGTAACCTGCACTTCTTACAGCCTGTCTTCGCACTGTTCTAGTAACCTGCATTTCTTACAGCCTGTCTTGGTATTGTTCTAGTTACCTGCACTTCTTACAACCTACACTTCTTACAACCTGTTTTGGCACTGTTCTAGTAACCTGCACTTCTTACAGCCTGTCTTGGCACTGTTCTAGTAACCTGCATTTCTTACAGCCTGTCTTGGCATTGTTCTAGTTACCTGCACTTCTTACAGCCTGTCTTGGCACTGTTCTAGTAACCTGCATTTCTTACAGTCTGTCTTGGCATTGTTCTAGTTACCTGCACTTCTTACAACCTACACTTCTTACAGCCTGTCTTGGCACTGTTCTAGTAACCTGTACTTTTTACTGCCTGTCTTGGTATAGCTCTTGTAACCTGCACTTCTTACAGCCTGTCTTGGTATAGTTCTAGTAACCTGCACTTCTTACAGTCTGCCATGGTATTGTTCCAGTAACCTGCACTTCTTACAGCCTGTCTTGATATTTTTCCAGTAACCTGCACTTCTTACAGTCTGTCTTGGTATTGTTCCAGTAATCTGCACTTCTTACAATCTGTATTGATATAGTTCTAGTAACCTGCACTTCTTACAGCCTGTCTTGGCATTGTTCCAGTAACCTGCACTTCTTACAGCCTGTCTTGGTATTGTTCCAGTAATCTGCGCTTCTTACAGTCTGTCTTGATATAGTCCTAGTAACCTGCAATTCTTACAGTCTGTCTTGGTATTGTTCCAGTAACCTGCACTTCTTACAGTCTGTCATGGTATTGTTCCAGTAACCTGCACTTCTTACAGTCTGTCTTGGTATTGTTCCAGTAACCTGCACTTCTTACAGTCTGTCATGGTATTGTTCCAGTAACCTGCACTTCTTACAGTCTGTCATGGTATTGTTCCAGTAACCTGCACTTCTTACAGTCTGTCTTGATATAGTCCTTGTAACCTGCACTTCTTACAGTCTGTCTTGGTATTGTTCCAGTAACCTGCACTTCTTACAGTCTGTCTTGGTATTGTTCCAGTAATCTGAGCTTCTTACAGTCTGTCTTGATATAGTTCTAGTAACCTGCACTTCTTACAGCCTGTCTTGGCATTGTTCCAGTAACCTGCACTTCTTACAGCCTGTCTTGGTATTGTTCCAGTAACCTGCACTTCTTACAGTCTGTCTTGGTATTGTTCCAGTAACCTGCACTTCTTACAGTCTGTCATGGTATTGTTCCAGTAACCTGCACTTCTTACAGTCTGTCTTGGTATTGTTCCAGTAACCTGCACTTCTTACAGTCTGTCTTGATATAGTTCTAGTAACCTGCACTTCTTACAGCCTGTCTTGGTATTGTTCCAGTAACCTGCACTTCTTACAGTCTGTCTTGGTATTGTTCCAGTAACCTGCACGTCTTACAGCCTGTCTTGGTATTGTTCCAGTAACCTGCACTTCTTACAGTCTGTCTTGATATAGTTCTAGTAACCTGCACTTCTTACAGCCTGTCTTGGCATTGTTCTAGTAACCTGCACTTCTTACAGTCGGTCTTGGTATTGTTCCAGTAACCTGCACTTCTTACAGCCTGTCTTGGTATTGTTCCAGTAACCTACACTTCTTACAGTCTGTCTTGGTATTGTTCCAGTAACCTGCACTTCTTACAGTCTGTCTTGATATAGTTCTAGTAACCTGCACTTCTTACAGCCTGTCTTGGCATTGTTCCAGTAACCTGCACTTCTTACAGTCTGTCTTGGTATTGTTCCAGTAACCTGCACTTCTTACAGTCTGTCTTGGTATTGTTCCAGTAATCTGCACTTCTTACAGTCTGTCTTGGTATTGTTCCAGTAATCTGCACTTCTTACAGTCTGTATTGGTATTGTTCCAGTAACCTGCACTTCTTAGTCTGTCTTGGTATTGTTCCAGTAATCTGCACTTCTTACAGTCTGTCTTGGTATTGTTCCAGTAATCTGCACTTCTTACAGTCTGTATTGGTATTGTTCCAGTAATCTGCACTTCTTACAGTCTGTCTTGGTATTGTTCCAGTAATCTGCACTTCTTACAGTCTGTCTTGGTATTGTTCCAGTAATATGCACTTCTTACAGTCTGTCTTGGTATTGTTCCAGTAATCTGCACTTCTTACAGTCTGTCTTGGTATTGTTCCAGTAATCTGCACTTCTTACAGCCTGTATTGGTATTGTTCCAGTAATCTGCACTTCTTACAGTCTGTCTTGGTATTGTTCCAGTAATCTGCACTTCTTACAGTCTCTCTTGGTATTGTTCCAGTAATCTGCACTTCTTACAGTCTGTATTGGTATTGTTCCAGTAACCTGCACTTCTTACAGTCTGTCTTGGTATTATTCCAGTAATCTGCACTTCTTACAGTCTGTCTTGGTATTGTTCCAGTAATCTGCACTTCTTACAGTCTGTATTGGTATTGTTCCAGTAATCTGCACTTCTTACAGTCTGTCTTGGTATTGTTCCAGTAACCTGCACTTCTTACAGTCTGTCTTGGTATTGGTCCAGTAACCTGCACTTCTTACAGTCTGTCTTGGTATTGTTCCAGTAATTTGCACTTCTTACAGTCTGTCTTGGTATTGTTCCAGTAACCTGCACTTCTTACAGTCTGTCTTGGTATTGTTCCAGTAACCTGCACTTCTTACAGTCTGTCTTGGTATTGTTCCAGTAACCTGCACTTCTTACAGTCTGTCTTGGTATTGTTCCAGTAATCTGCACTTCTTACAGTCTGTATTGGTATTGTTCCAGTAACCTGCACTACTTACCGTCTGTATTGGTATTGTTCTAGTAAACTGCACTTCTTACAGCCTGTCTTGGTATTGTTCCAGTAATCTTCGCTTCTTACAGTCTGTCTTGGTATAGTTCTAGTAATCTGCGCTTCTTACAGTCTGTCTTGATATAGTTCTAGTAACCTGCACTTCTTACACCCTTCTTGGCATTGTTCCAGTAACCTGCACTTCTTACAGCCTGTCTTGGTATTGTTCCAGTAACCTGCACTTCTTACAGTCTGTCTTGATATAGTTCTAGTAATCTGCGCTTCTTACAGTCTGTCTTGGTATAGTTCTAGTAACCTGCACTTCTTACAGCCTGTCTTGGTATTGTTCCAGTAACCTGCACTTCTTACAGTCTGTCTTGGTATTGTTCAAGTAACCTGCACTTCTTACAGTCGGTCTTGGTATTGTTCCAGTAACCTGCACTTCTTACAGCCTGTCTTGATATAGTTCTAGTAACCTGCACTTCTTACAGTCGGTCTTGGTATTGTTCCAGTAACCTGCACTTCTTACATTCTGTCTTGATATAGTTCTAGTAACCTGCACTTCTTACAGTCGGTCTTGGTATTGTTCCAGTAACCTGCACTTCTTACAGTCTGTCTTGGTATTGTTCCAGTAACCTGCACTTCTTACAGCCTGTCTTGGTATTGTTCCAGTAACCTGCACTTCTTACAGCCTGTCTTGGCATTGTTCTAGTAACCTGCACTTTTTACAGTCTGTCTTGGTATTGTTCCAGTAATCTGCACTTCTTACAGTCTGTCTTGATATAGTTCTAGTAACCTGCACTTCTTACAGCCTGTCTTGGCATTGTTCCAGTAACCTGCACTTCTTACAGTCTGTCTTGGTATTGTTCCAGTAACCTGCACTTCTTACAGTCTGTCTTGGTATTGTTCCAGTAACCTGCACTTCTTACAGTCTGTCTTGGTATTGTTCCAGTAACCTGCACTTCTTACAGTCTGTCTTGATATTGTTTCAGTAACCTGCACTTCTTGCAGTCTGTCTTGATATTGTTCCAGTAACCTGCACTTCTTACAGTCTGTCTTGGTATTGTTCCAGTAACCTGCACTTCTTACAGTCTGTCTTGGTATTGTTCCAGTAACCTGCACTTCTTACAGTCTGTCTTGGTATTGTTCCAGTAACCTGCACTTCTTACAGCCTGTCTTGGTATTGTTCCAGTAACCTGCACTTCTTACAGTCTGTCTTGGTATTGTTCCAGTAATCTGCACTTCTTACAGTCTGTCTTGATATAGTTCTAGTAACCTGCACTTATTACAGCCTGTCTTCGCACTGTTCTAGTAACCTGCACTTCTTACAGCCTGTCTTGGCACTGTTCTAGTAACCTGCATTTCTTACAGCCTGTCTTGACACTGTTCTAGTAACCTGCACTTCTTACAGCCTGTCTTCGCACTGTTCTAGTAACCTGCACTTCTTACAACCTGCACTTCTTACAGCCTGTCGTGGAACTGTTCTAGTAACCTGCACTTCTTACAACCTGTTTTGGCACTGTTCTAGTAACCTGCACTTCTTACAGCCTGTCTTCGCACTGTTCTAGTAACCTGCATTTCTTACAGCCTGTCTTGGTATTGTTCTAGTTACCTGCACTTCTTACAACCTACACTTCTTACAGCCTGTCTTGGCATTGTTCTAGTTACCTGCATTTCTTACAACCTACACTTCTTACAACCTGTTTTGGCACTGTTCTAGTAACCTGCACTTCTTACAACCTACACTTCTTACAGCCTGTCTTGGCATTGTTCTAGTTACCTGCACTTCTTACAACCTACACTTCATACAACCTGTTTTGGCACTGTTCTAGTAACCTGCACTTCTTACAGCCTGTCTTGGCACTGTTCTAGTAACCTGCATTTCTTACAGCCTGTCTTGGCATTGTTCTAGTTACCTGCACTTCTTACAGCCTGTCTTGGCACTGTTCTAGTAACCTGCATTTCTTACAGTCTGTCTTGGCATTGTTCTAGTTACCTGCACTTCTTACAACCTACACTTCTTACAGCCTGTCTTGGCACTGTTCTAGTAACCTGTACTTTTTACCGCCTGTCTTGGTATAGCTCTTGTAACCTGCACTTCTTACAGCCTGTCTTGGTATAGTTCTAGTAACCTGCACTTCTTACAGTCTGCCATGGTATTGTTCCAGTAATTTGCACTTCTTACAGTCTGTCTTGGTATTGTTCCAGTAACCTGCACTTCTTACAGTCTGTCTTGGTATTGTTCCAGTAACCTGCACTTCTTACAGTCTGTCTTGGTATTGTTCCAGTAACCTGCACTTCTTACAGTCTGTCTTGGTATTGTTCCAGTAATCTGCACTTCTTACAGTCTGTATTGGTATTGTTCCAGTAACCTGCACTTCTTACCGTCTGTATTGGTATTGTTCTAGTAACCTGCACTTCTTACAGTCTGTATTGGTATTGTTCCAGTAACCTGCACTTCTTACAGTCTGTATTGGTATTGTTCCATTAACCTGCACTTCTTACAGTCTGTATTGGTATTGTTCCAGTAACCTGCACTTCTTACAGTCTGTCTTGGTATTGTTCCAGTAACCTGCACTTCTTACAGTCTGTCTTGATATAGTTCTAGTAACCTGCACTTCTTACAGCCTGTCTTGGCATTGTTCCAGTAACCTGCACTTCTTACAGCCTGTCTTGGTATTGTTCCAGTAATCTTCGCTTCTTACAGTCTGTCTTGGTATAGTTCTAGTAACCTGCACTTCTTACAGCCTGTCTTGGTATTGTTCCAGTAACCTGCACTTCTTACAGTCTGTCATGGTATTGTTCCAGTAATCTGCGCTTCTTACAGTCTGTCTTGATATAGTTCTAGTAACCTGCACTTCTTACACCCTTCTTGGCATTGTTCCAGTAACCTGCACTTCTTACAGCCTGTCTTGGTATTGTTCCAGTAACCTGCACTTCTTACAGTCTGTCTTGATATAGTTCTAGTAATCTGCGCTTCTTACAGTCTGTCTTGGTATAGTTCTAGTAACCTGCACTTATTACAGCCTGTCTTGGTATTGTTCCAGTAACCTGCACTTCTTACAGTCTGTCTTGGTATTGTTCCAGTAACCTGCACTTCTTACAGTCGGTCTTGGTATTGTTCCAGTAATCTGCACTTCTTACAGCCTGTCTTGATATAGTTCTAGTAACCTGCACTTCTTACAGTCGGTCTTGGTATTGTTCCAGTAACCTGCACTTCTTACAGTCTGTCTTGATATAGTTCTAGTAACCTGCACTTCTTACAGTCGGTCTTGGTATTGTTCCAGTAACCTGCACTTCTTACAGTCTGTCTTGGTATTGTTCCAGTAACCTGCACTTCTTACAGTCTGTCTTGATATAGTTCTAGTAACCTGCACTTCTTACAGCCTGTCTTGGCATTGTTCTAGTAACCTGCACTTTTTACAGTCTGTCTTGGTATTGTTCCAGTAATCTGCACTTCTTACAGTCTGTCTTGATATAGTTCTAGTAACCTGCACTTCTTACAGCCTGTCTTGGCATTGTTCCAGTAACCTGCACTTCTTACAGTCTGTCTTGGTATTGTTCCAGTAACCTGCACTTCTTACAGTCTGTCTTGGTATTGTTCCAGTAACCTGCACTTCTTACAGTCTGTCTTGGTATTGTTCCAGTAACCTGCACTTCTTACAGTCTGTCTTGATATTGTTCCAGTAACCTGCACTTCTTGCAGTCTGTCTTGATATTGTTCCAGTAACCTGCACTTCTTACAGTCTGTCTTGGTATTGTTCCAGTAACCTGCACTTCTTACAGTCTGTCTTGGTATTGTTCCAGTAACCTGCACTTCTTACAGTCTGTCTTGGTATTGTTCCAGTAACCTGCACTTCTTACAGCCTGTCTTGGTATTGTTCCAGTAACCTGCACTTCTTACAGTCTGTCTTGGTATTGTTCCAGTAATCTGCACTTCTTACAGTCTGTCTTGATATAGTTCTAGTAACCTGCACTTCTTACAGCCTGTCTTGGCATTGTTCCAGTAACCTGCACTTTTTACAGTCTGTCTTGGTATTGTTCCAGTAACCTGCACTTCTTACAGTCTGTCTTGATATAGTTCTAGTAACCTGCACTTCTTACAGTCTGTCTTGGTATTGTTCCAGTAACCTGCACTTCTTACAGTCTGTCTTGGTATTGTTCCAGTAACCTGCACTTCTTACAGCCAGTCTTGATATTGTTCCAGTAAGAGCAGGGGGCGAGGTGTAACGTACACACCTACAAAGTATGGTGACAGTTTTATACAAAAGGAACATGGGGCCTACATGGGACCTTCTTCAGAAAACGTGAACACAAACGGACAACGAAATAAAGATAAACTCTGCTACATCTAGAATGAGCGGTTCAGGTAAATCAAGGAGAATTTAAAAAAGAAAGAGGGAAAAGAGACGAAATGATAAAACGAAAGGGAGATGTGCTACATATCGAAGGATGAAAATTACATATTTACTTGACTTACTGTATGAGACATCAAGCTGTGTAGACATATTTACTTGACTTACTGTATGAGACATCGAGCTGTGTAGACATATTTACTTGACTTACTCTACGAGACATCAAGATGTGTAGACATATTTACTTGACCTACTACATGAGATATCAAGCTTCACAGGCAGAATTGACCTACTACATGAGATATCAGGCTGTGTAGACATAGTTACTTGACCTACTACATGAGATATCAGGCTGTGTAGACATAGTTACTTGACCTACTACATGAGATATCAGGCTGTGTAGACATATTTACATGACCTACTACATGAGATATCAGGCTGTGTAGACATAGTTACATGACCTACTACATGAGATATCAAGCTGTGTAGACATAGTTACATGACCTACTACATGAGATATCAAGCTGTGTAGACATAGTTACTTGACCTACTACATGAGATATCAGGCTGTATAGACATAGTTACTTGACCTACTACATGAGATATCAAGCTGTGTAGACATAGTTACTTGACCTACTACATGAGATATCAGGCTGTGTAGACATAGTTACATGACCAACTACATGAGATATCAGGCTGTGTAGACATAGTTACATGACCTACTACATGAGATATCAGGCTGTGTAGACATAGTTACTTGACCTACTACATGAGATATCAGACTGTGTAGACATAGTTACATGACCTACTACATGAGATATCAAGCTGTGTAGACATAGTTACTTGACCTACTACATGAGATATCAGGCTGTGTAGACATAGTTACTTGACCTACTACATGAGATATCAAGCTGTGTAGACATAGTTACATGACCTACTACATGAGATATCAAGCTGTGTAGACATAGTTACTTGACCTACTACATGAGATATCAGGCTGTGTAGACATAGTTACTTGACCTACTACATGAGATATCAAGCTGTGTAGACATAGTTACTTGACCTACTACATGAGATATCAGGCTGTGTAGACATAGTTACATGACCTACTACATGAGATATCAGGCTGTGTAGACATAGTTACATGACCTACTACATGAGATATCAGGCTGTGTAGACATAGTTACATGACCTACTACATGAGTTATCAAGTTGTGTTTGGCTTCTCTCATAAAGTCCACCTATTTCACACCTGCCGCATAGTTTCCTCTCACAGTGTGACTGATGTTGGTCACGTTGTTTTCTCAGGTGTGACTGATGTTGGTCACGTTGTTTTCTCAGGTGTGACTGATGTTGGTCACGTTGTTTTCTCAGGTGTGACTGATGTTGGGCACATTGTTTTCTCAGGTGTGACTGATGTTGGTCACGTTGTTTTCTCAGGTGTGACTGATGTTGGTCACGTTGTTTTCTCAGGTGTGACTGATGTTGGT
The DNA here is from genome assembly GCA_032433765.1 of Megaustenia siamemsis. NCBI lineage: Eukaryota > Metazoa > Mollusca > Gastropoda > Stylommatophora > Ariophantidae > Megaustenia > Megaustenia siamemsis. The sequence continues at coordinate 9,994,072 of JAVIAB010000047.1, read as the reverse complement.
CACGTTGTTTTCTCAGGTGTGACTGATGTTGGTCACGTTGTTTTCTCAGGTGTGACTGATGTTGGTCACGTTGTTTTCTCAGGTGTGACTGGTGTTGGTAACTTTGTTTTCTCAAGTGTAGCTAATGTTGGTCACGTGGTTATCTCAGGTGTGACTGGTGTTGGTAACTTTGTTTTCTCAAGTGTAGCTTATGTTGGTCACGTTGTTTACTCAGGTGTGACTGGTGTTGGTCACGTTGTTTTCTCAGGTGTGACTGGTGTTGGTCACGTTGTTATCTCAGGTGTGACTGGTGTTGGTCACTTTGTTTTCTCAAGTGTAGCTAATGTTGGTCACGTTGTTATCTCAGGTGTGACTGGTGTTGGTCACTTTGTTTTCTCAAGTGTAGCTAATGTTGGTCACGTTGTTATCTCAGGTGTGACTGGTGTTGGTCACTTTGTTTTCTCAAGTGTAGCTAATGTTGGTCACGCTGTTATCTCATGTGTGACTTATTTTGGTCACGTTGTTCTCTCCGGTGTGGCTGATGTCGGTTAAGTTCTAGGTGTCAAGTCAAACATGGAACACACATCAGCTGACAGCATTTCTATGAAGACAGGACAGCATAGCACACTTTGACTCTACATTGAAGATATAAATAGTTTATCGAGGCTCTTAAGTTACACATAGAACATTTATTATACAGTTAATAACTCACAATGGGAACATCTGTACAAGCCAACACATGCTGTTCTAAATCGTTACATCTCAGAACCATCAGTTACCATTACACCCTTGTCTGCCACACATCCCAGCTTATGACACAGACACTTAGTCTGCTACACATCCCAGCTTATGACACAGACATTTAGTCTGCTACACATCCCAGCTTATGACACACACACTTAGTCTACTATATAACAAAATTCATCTCATCTCATGACAAATCATTAGATAGCAATCACCACTATTGTCCAACAAGGAAGTAACTGGAGGCAAAACGAGCACACAATGCAATCTTCATCCCAGCGATGTGCTACCAATGCCAGTCCTGGACCTTAGTGAATGTCTTTTGGTAGAGGGTGTCTGGTAGATGGTGTCTATTGGCAGAGGGTGTCTGGTAAGTAAAGTAAAAAAGTAAAGTAAAGTACCCCGTCACGCCAAGTGGCGTATAGTGAAATATGGTGTTAGTGACCCTATATTTTACAGACCTTCAGCACATGATTTTTGGGGTAATGTGGTCAGTATTACGCCCGTGCTGCTTTACTTTCCCAGAAAAAAAAATCCGGTACCCATTTAAAGCTGGGTGAACACGGAAGCCGTCGGTTGGGATCGAACCCTACCCCTTGTCCTTTGTAGTCCAGTTCACTAACCACTGAGCTATCGCGGCTCCCGAGGGTGTCTGGTAGATGGTGTTTATTGGTAGAGAGTGTCTGGTAGATGGTGTCTATTGGTAGAGGGTGTCTGGTAGATGGTGTTTATTAGTAGAGGGTATCTGGTAGATGGTGTCTATTGGTAGAGAGTGTCTGGTAGATGGTGTCTATTGGTAGATGGTGTTTATTTGTAGAGAGTGTCTGGTAGAGAGTGTCTATTGGTAGAGGGTGTCTATTGGTAAATGGTGTCTATTGGTAGAGAGTATCAATTGGCAGAGGGTGTTTATTGGTAAAGGGTGTCTATTGGTAGATGGTACCTATTGGTAGATGGTGCCTATTGGTAGAGAGTGTCTATTGGTAGAGGGTATCTATTGGTAGAGGGTGTCTATTGATAGAGGGTGTCTATTGGTAGAGAATGTCTATTGGTAGAGGGTATCTATTGGTAGAGGGTGTCTATTGGTAGAGAATGTCTATTGGTAGAGGGTGTCTATTGATAGAGAGTGTCTATTGGTAGATAATGTCTATTGGTAGAGGGTATCTATTGGTAGAAGGTGTCTATTGGTAGAGGGTATCTATTGGTAGAGGGTATCTATTGGTAGAGGTTGTCTATTGGTAGAGGGTATCTATTGGTGGAGGGTATCTATTGGTAGAAGGTATCTATTGATAGAGGGTATCTATTGGTAGAGGGTATCTATTGGTAGAGGGTTTCTACTGGTAGAGGGTATCTATTGGTAGAGGTTGTCTATTGGTAGAGGGTGTCTATTGGTAGAGGGTATCTATTGGTAGAGGGTGTCTATTGGTAGAGAGTGTCTATTGGCAGAGGGTATCTATTGGCAGAGGGTATCTATTGGCAGATGGTGTCTATTGGTAGATGGTGTCTATTGGTAGAGGGTGTCTATTGGTAGAGGGTGTCTATTGGTAGAGGGTGTCTATTGGTACAGGGTGTCTATTGGTAGAGGGTGTCTATTGGTATATGATGTCTATTGGTATATGGTGTCTATTGGTAGAGGGCGTGTATTGGTAGAGGGTGTCTATTGGTAGAGGGTGTTTTTTGGTAGATGGTGTCTATTGGTAGAGGGTGTCTATTGGTAGAGGGTGTCTATTGGTAGAGGGTGTCTATTGGTAGAGGGTGTCTATTGGTAGAGAGAGTCTATTGGTAGAGGGTGTCTATTGGTAGAGGGTGTCTATTGGTAGAGAGTGTCTCTTGGTAGAAGGTGTCTATTGGTAGAGGGTATCTATTGGTAGAAGGTGTCTATTGGTAGAGGGTGTCTATTGGTAGAGGGTGTCTATTGCTAAGAGTGTCTGGCAGTGAGTGACTTTTGGTAGAGACGTTTCACCTCCCTTGTCTTGGATGACTAACTCTCCATGTGGGAACATGGCGACTAAAGTAATATTGCTTCCTCTCCCTGAAAGTTGATCTTGAAATATGTCAGTTGTGAATGGAGAAGGCAAAACATACATCACTCAGGTATTTCCTACATCAGACACCACTCAGGTATCTCCTACATCAGACACGACTCAGGTATCTCCTACATCAGACACCACTCAGGTATTTCCTACATCAGATATCACTCAGGTATCTCCTACATCAGATATCACTCAGGTATCTCCTACATCATACATCACTCAGGTATCTCCTACATCAGACAAGACTCAGGTATCTCCTATATCATACATCACTCAAGTATCTCCTACATCATACATCATTCAGGTATCTCCTACATCATACATCACTCAGGTATCTCTTACATCATACATCACTCAGGTATCTCCTACATCATACATCACTCAGGTATCTCCTACATCATACATCACTCTGGTATCTCCTACATCAGATATCACTCAGGTATCTCCTACATCATACATCACTCAGGTATCTCCTACATCAGATATCACTCAGGTATCTCCTACATCATACATCATTCAGGTATCTCTTCTTACATCAGACACCACTCAGGTATCTCCTACATCATACATCACTCAGGTATCTCCTACATCAGATATCACTCAGGTATCTCCTACATCATACATCACTCAGGTATCTCCTACATCATACATCACTCAGGTATCTCCTACATCATACATCACTCAGGTATCTCCTACATCAGACATCACTCAGGTATCTCCTACATCACTCAGGTATATCCTACATCAAACATCACTCATGTATCTCCTACATCAGACACCACTCAGGTATCTCCTACATCAGATATCACTCAGGTATCTCCTACATCAGATATCACTCAGGTATCTCCTACATCAGATATCAATCAGGTATCTGCTACATCAGATATCACTCAGGTATCTCCTACATCATACATCACTCAGGTATTTCCTACATCATACATCACTCAGGTATCTCCTACATCATAAATCACTCAGGTATCTCCTACATCAGACATCACTCAGGTATCTCCATAATCAAACATCACTCAGGCATCTCCTACATCAGACACCACTCAGGTATCTCCTACATCATACATCACTCAGGTATCTCCTACATCAGATAACACTCAGGTATCTCCTACATCAGACACCACTCAGGTATCTCCTACATCAGATATCACTCAGGTATCTCCTACATCAGACACCACTCAGGTATCTACTACATCAGATATCAGTCAGGTATAGCCTACATCAGACACTACTCAGGTATCTCCTACATCAAACATCACTCAGGTATCTCCTACATCAGACACTATTCAGGTATCTCCTACATCAGATATCACTCAGGTATCTCCTACATCAGACACCACTCAGGTATCTCCTACATCAGATATCACTCAGGTATCTCCTACATCAGATATCACTCAGGTATCTCCTACATCAGACACCACTCAGGTATCTCCTACATCAGATATCATTCAGGTATAGCCTACATCAGACACCACTCAGGTATCTCCTACATCAAACATCACTCAGGTATCTCCTACATCAGACACCACTCAGGTATCTCCTACATCAGATATCACTCAGGTATATCCTACATCAGACACCATTCAGGTATCTCCTACATCAGATATCACTCAGGTATAGCCTACATTAGACATCACTCAGGTATCTCCTACATCAGATATCGATCCTGTATCTCCTACATCAAACGTGCCATCACTCCTGTATCTCCTACATCAGACATGACATCACTCCTATATCTTCTAGCGCTTTTCTTTATTTCTGAAATTATGAAATTAATGATAAAATAGTGGGATTTATTATCTGTGTAATGGTGAACATATAAACTACAAATGTTTGTCATATTGTTTGTGCACTGGTGAACATATATGCTACAAATGTTTGTCATATTCTATATGTGGTAGAGATCGCTCCTTCTTCTATGTGCTGGGAGACAGAAACACTAGTATGAATGCGTTCCAAGAAAGCGTTGGTCAGGTCAAGGCTGGTGACATCTCCATCTACAGTATGTCACTGTGTCCGAGCTTCGCATCCGTCTCCTTCAATTTTGTATCACACGATGCTTGGTTGACGATGTGTGTCGACTTCAACACCGTGGAAATGCCTGACTATCTGTCTGTGGAGTACTTCGCGTTGATGATTCCCGTTGTGACACACATTATAACCTGTCTATCTGCCTGTGGAGTACTTCGCGTTGATGATTCCCGTTGTGACACACATTATAACCTGTCTATCTGCCTGTGGAGTACTTCGCGTTGATGATTCCCGTTGTGACACACATTACAACCTGTTTATCTGTTTGATTTCCCTTAGTTCGACGCTACCAGGAGTTATTACAAGTACATGCATGGTTTAACTATTGACCAAAACCACATGAAGTAAGTACAACAATCATTTTATTTTGCACTCAAACACACACCCTCTGTGCCATATAGGACGTAGAGCTGTCTTTACACATTTATTTACAAGCTGCCCATTTACAGTGGCATGCTACAATAAAATACATCAGCAAGCTCTTGCTCGCCATAAAAAATTACGAACAACATTGACAAATGCGAACCCCTACTCGTGGTGCTTCACAAATCCACCTACCAACTTCCTCTACTTAACGAGACTCACATGCTCGTCCTTCTGACTTACTCACAATTTGTACATTTAAGACGCATCATCAAGCATTATCCTTGCCTGTCAAAAGGAAACACACCTTTACGAGGTGAAAAGTTCCGAACTCTCACGTGCAGTTTGATCGCTGTATCGAACAACGTTCCACACCTTTCCTCGTAAGATACCACTAGCCTGCCGAAGAACACTCACATGTTCCTTGTTGCTACCTCTAGTTCTGGCCGAACCACACGGCCCACCTTTCTTGACTAAATGTCTGCCCACAGAAGGTTTCTTTCACAACTTGAGTATATCACTCAGATGCTGCAATAGGACCTCAGAAGCCCGTCAATCTTTCTGTTGTCTCTCTTAGTTCATCTCTCACCGTCTTGCCCGTTAATGCATATGACAAGAATGAATTACAAAAAACAATTAGTGTCTTTACTTGCCATTGTCACTGAATATTCCACACAATAAAGTCCACCGAATCAGTTCACGCTCAATGTATGTCTCTGTATAAGTTATTTACAGTTTTGTGGTATCAACATGTCACATTGAACGGCACTGTTCACAACTCTTAGGACGAGCTTATCCTAATTGACGGTTCGCCGCACACTCGCACCTGGTACTGTCCACCACTAACGTTCTCTTGAGACTGGTGGTCAATCGCCCCAGTCCCTGGCGACAGTTGTTCCCTCGCCCCACATGTTCTCACTACTGAATCTCTCATCCCACTCACTACTGAATCTCTCATCCCACTCACTACTGAATCTCTCATCCCACTCACTACTGAATCTCTCATCCACTCACTACTGAATCTCTCATCCCACTCACTACTGAATCTCTCATCCCACTCACTACTGAATCTCTCATCCCACTCACTACTGAATCTCTCATCCCACTCACTACTGAATCTCTCATCCCACTCACTACTGAATCTCTCATCCCACTCACTACTGAATCTCTCATCCCACTCACTACTGAATCTCTCATCCCACTCACTACTGAATCTCTCATCCCACTCACTACTGAATCTCTCATCACACTCACTACTCAATCTCTCATCCCACTCACTACTGAATCTCTCATCCCACTCACTACTGAATCTCTCATCACACTCACTACTCAATCTCTCATCCCACTCATTACTGAATCTCTCATCCCACTCACTACTGAATCTCTCATCCCACTCACTACTGAATCTCTCATCCCACTCACTACTGAATCTCTCATACCACTCACTACTGAATCTCTCATCACACTCACTACTCAATCTCTCATCCCACTCACTACTGAATCTCTCATCCCACTCACTACTGAATCTCTCATCACACTCACTACTCAATCTCTCATCCCACTCATTACTGAATCTCTCATCCCACTCACTACTGAATCTCTCATCCCACTCACTACTGAATCTCTCATCCCACTCACTACTGAATCTCTCATACCACTCACTACTGAATCTCTCATCCCACTCACTACTCAATCTCTCATCCCACTCACTACTCAATCTCTCATCCCACTCACAACAAACCCCCTTCTATTCCTTTTTACCTCTCACTCGTAACCTGTGAATCTCACTCACACATTTAACATTTCACACTTCCTCCCTTGAGCTCAAACTCACGTTACCGATACACTCTCCTTACTTGCAGCTTCTATGTCTTTCTCTTCACCCATCCGTATTCTTTCTTTCTTTCTTTCTTTCTATCTATCTCTCTATTTCATCTGTCTGGCGGGACTCCTCGGAGCCGCACTGTCTTCCCCTAGATTGTGACGCCGTCATGGCGAGAACTGCACTGTCAGGCCCTTCATAAAATCGCGTACACAAACTCATTTAATTTTCGCGAAAACTATTTGATCAATTGTGAATTTAAGATTATAAAACATTGAAGTCCGAAGGCAGTCTGGGTTTTGCACTGATTAGTTTTTGGTTATACCTCCGTGCGATTCTAGTATTCCGTTTATCCACCTTATTCGTGGTCGGCCTCTTGGTATGGTGTTCTCGTATCGTTTGTTGTTAACTGGTTGTATTAGATTTAGTTCTTGATGTCTTATCACATGCCCGAACCACTTGATCTGTCTCTTTATGTATTCAACAGCTGGTTCCGTTCCTAATCTATTCCGTAACACTTCGTTTCTGATCTTATCTCTCAGGTTGTTTACTATAATGCGTGTAGTGCCCACTTACATAAACTAAACGTCACAATAAAATGAAAATACTCACAACAAACATGAACCAATCAGCACACACATTTCTGTATGTGGGTCATTCAGTCAAGGTCACAAGAATGTATTCGTGCGGCTTGACCTTGAGATGTTCTATGCTGTCCGCGTCATCCACGTCCCTGTTCCTGTACCGCCATCTTTGTTGTCTCACAGGAATCTGCAGCTGGAAGATAACGCTGACAGTATCAGTCGATTACCTATGAGACCGCCATCTGTACACCCACTGCTGATTCACGTTCATCTTTGTATTCCCATTTTTCTAGTAGTTTGCTCAGAGCTACCACCCCTTGAAAGAAAATTTACTCCCTATTTCTTTCTTTCTTTTCCTTCTTTCCGACTTTCTTTCTTTCTTTTTACTTCTTTCTTATATTCTTATATTCTTTATTTCTTTTCCTTCTTTCTTACATTCTTTCTTTCTTTTTACTTCTTTCTTATATTCTTTCTTTCTTATCCTTCTTTCTTACATTCTTTTTTCTTGTCTATCTTTCCTTCTTTCTTACATTCTTTTTTCTTGTCTATCTTTCCATCTTTCCGTCTTTTTTATTTCTTTCCTTTTCTCTTTCTCTCTTCCCCCCGATTATCACTTCTCGTATTTCCTCCTGATGACTACTTCTTATCGTCCGTCCTTAAATGGTCGTTAATTGGGCGTACTTGCGCTGTATTATGGTTAACATCAAAGCTGTGGAGCTTATGTATTTCGACCCAACACATCCGACTTCAGTATTTATATTTTTGCGTACCGGGGTGGCCTTTCCCTTCGAACTCCACTCGCTTGGCCAGACTGGTTAGGGCAGCGCAAGAAAAGATCTGGCTTATTCGGGTTCCAATAACCTGCAGTCAGCTATGACTCGCTGACAGCTCGCAACATCTGGTGCTGACCTTTGCCCTCTGAACTCATGGCCTTCTCAGACATGTCAAAATCGTTCAACAACAACCTCTTCATATTGTACAAGTTTTGATATTTTTTCTTCTCTAAACTTTTCTCAAAAAAAAAAAAACCAAAAAACAACTCTGTGATTGTTGTCAATGATGGTTGAGATGATACTAATGATAAGGATGAGAATTATAATGATAATAATAACGATGAGAAGTATAATAAAACAAATAATAATTAATAAGGGAATCAGTTAGGAATGTACTGATGTAATGATTGCCAGTAGAGGAAGAGTTACACGTTATTAACTGTGGGAAACCAAGCAAGGAAGAAATGAAAGCCATCAAGCTATTAAAAAATGGAAAAGGCAGAGGGAAATCCTTCAGAAGCCATCAAAGCAGATATTGACAACATATGTAAGATAAAGGGAGCATACTTGATGTAAAAAAAAAAAAAGTAAAGTACCCCCCGTCACGCCAAGTGGCGTATAGGGAAATATGGCGTTAGTGACCCTATATTTTACAGACCTTCAGCACATGATTTTTGGGGTAATGTGGTCGGTATTACGCCCGTGCTGCTTTACTTTCCCAGAAAAAAATCCGGTACCCATTAAAGGCTGGGTGAACCCGGAAGCCGTCGGTTGGGATCGAACCCTACCCCTTGTCTTTTGTAGTCCAGTTCACTAACCACTGAGCTATCGCGGCTCCCGAGCATACTTGATGAGAGATCACAATACCTGGGACTCAAAATAAACAGAGATAAGACCAACATTATGAGAATTAATGCAGTTGGCAATAACCAAAAAAAATAATATGAGAAATACCTCTACTAGACGTACAATCTTCCATATATCTGAGCAGTAATATAGACAAAAAAGGAGGAATATAGAATGATGCCAAAATAAGGAAACAAAAAGCAGGAGGTGCCTTCGTCCAACCAAGGCGGTAAGTAAAACTACGCTAGAGGGAGCTAAGCATAAAAAGTGCGGTGCCGATAAGGCTGGGTGTTACATGTGATGTGATAGCAGCTTCATGTTAGAGGAAGATGTCAGCGATGTGACCCAACACAAGCTTTCTGCGGGATATATAGACAGAAACACAAAACCAGACATATATTAGAGAAATAAGTATATTGTAATTTAATTCTTCTTCTTAATTCTCTTAACTCCGGTTGGTGCATAGGGCACCCACAAGAGATCTCCACCCATCATAGGGCACCCACAAGAGATCTCCACCCATCATAGGGCACCCACAAGAGATCTCCACCCATCATAGGGCACCCACAAGAGATCTCCACCCATCATAGGGCACCCACAAGAGATCTCCACCCATCATAGGGCACCCATAAGAGATCTCCACTCATCATAGGGCACCCACAAGAGATCTCCACCCATCATAGGGCACCCACAAGAGATCTCCACCCATCATAGGGCACCCACAAGAGATCTCCACCCATCATAGGGCACCCACAAGAGATCTCCACCCATCATAGGGCACCCACAAGAGATCTCCACCCATCATAGGGCACCCACAAGAGATCTCCACCCATCATAGGGCACCCACAAGAGATCTCCACCCATCATAGGGCACCCACAAGAGATCTCCACCCATCATAGGGCACCCACAAGAGATCTCCACCCACCATAAGGCACCCACAGGAGATCTCCACCCATCATAGGGCACCCACAAGAGATCTCCACCCATCATAGGGCACCCACAAGAGATCTCCACCCACCATAAGGTACCCACAAGAGATCTCCACCCATCATAGGGCACCCATAAGAGATCTCTACCCACCATAAGGCACCCACAGGAGATCTCCACCCACCATAAGGCACCAACAAGAGATCTCCACACATCATAGGGCACCCACAAGAGATCTCCACCCATCACATGGCACCCATAAGAGATCTCCACCCATCATAAGGCACCCACAAGAGATCTCCACCCATCACATGGCACCCACATTAGATCTCCACCCATCACATGGCACCCACAAGAGATCTCCGCCCATCACATGGCACCCACAAGAGATCTCCACCCATCACATGGCACCCACAAGAGATCTCCACCCATCACATGGCACCCACAAGAGACCTCCACCCATCACATGGCACCCACAAGAGATCTCCACCCAATCCGGTCTTGAGCAAGCAGGAACAACTCTCGCCAGGACCTGCCTGCCTCTATCATCTCAACATATAAGCTTCGTCGTCATGTCCCCAATGGCGTGCCAGGTGGTGCCCATGATAATGACAGGTGGTGCCCATGATAATGTCAGGCGGTGCCCATGTTAAAGTCAAGTGGTGCTCATGTTAATGCCAGGTGGTGCCCATGTTAATGTCAGGTGGTGCCCATGCTAATGCCAGGTGGTGTCCATGTTAATTTCAGGTGGTGCCCATGTTAATGCCAGGTGGTGTCCATGTTAATTTCAGGTGGTGCCCATGTTAATGTCAGGTGGCACCGTGTTAATGCCCGGTGGTGTCCATGTTAATGCCAGGTTGTGTCCATGTCAATGTTAGGTGGTGTCCATGTTAATATCAGGTTGTATCCATGTTAATGTTGGGCGATGGTGTTAATGAAACGTAGACCTGATACAGAATGTGTAAATTAGCAGTAGATAGTAGTGATAGTTTTTTCCGCCCTTCCCACTTGTTATTTGGAATTATTATGGACTTCATAATGAAGAAATGCTGCACTAGTAATAAAGGCATCGAATGGATACAAGGAGACCATTTGGAGGACCTCGACTTTGCTGATGACATAGTTCTCATCAGCAGTCAGATAAAAGCGATGCAGGAAAACACAAATGAACTATCATCAATAGCCAGCAAAATTGGGCTTGAGGTCAATCATGAAAAGACTAAAGTCATGAAAAGTTTAATTCCAACAAGTGACAAAATATACACGGAAAACAAACCAGTAGAAGAGATCGATCACTTTATCTATCTTGGAAGTCACATTGATCGAGAAGGGGATACGAGCAAAGAAATTAGAAACAGAATAGCTAAAGCAGTAATGTCTTTCAGAAGCCTTGAAAAGCTGTGGAAATCAAAACTCATCAGCACAAACACAAAACTTAGGCTATTCAAATCAAATGTACTATCAACCCTTACGTATGCGTGTGAAAGCTGGAAAACAACAAGAGATATAGAAACAAAGTTGAACGCATTCGAAAATAAATGTCTAAGGAAAATACTTGGTATAGAATGGAACGAATTCAAAACAAACGAGGAAATTAGAGAAATCGCCAATCAACCACTAATATCTTCAGTAATAAAGAAAAGACGATGGTCATACGTTGGACATGTGATGAGAAGAGATAATAATCGAATAGCAAAGCAAGCTCTCATATGGGAAACAACAGGTAAAAGAAAAAGAGGAAGACCCAGGGAGACACTGAGAAGAACATTGATGAGAGAGGCAAGAGCAGCAGGAATCGGCTCCCTCAATGAGATAGAACTGCTTGCACAGAACAGAGACAGATGGCGAGATTTGATAAAATATCTTTAAAAGAAAACTGCTAGAACAAAAAAAAAAAAATTCATATAGGGGAAGGTGTATCTTGGTCTACGCCCTATGGGCCGGTTACGGCTCGAAAGGTCAATAGATAGATAGATAGATCCATGTTAATACCAAGTGGTGTCCATGTTAATGTCAGGTGGTGTCCATGTTAATACCAAGTGATGTCCATATTAATGCCACGTGCGGATGCCTGGTTCGTTCCATTAATTGAAACGTGGATAAATTAATTACAAAAGCAGGATTACAAATAGAACTAAACAAATGAAATAAAGTACAAACTGAAAAGCAGACGAGGAGGGGGACAATAAGAGGCAAGACAAGAATGAAGTGATTTACCAAATTTTCCACGCTCGTCTTCATGTCAAAGATTGACACATTGATTGGCAGGCGCATGGGATGCTCAGACCACGCCCCTAACCGACTGTGTTGCACCACGACTGTCACCGGCAACAGGTTGGACACGTCCACATCAAGCGGGTCTTGACTGGGGTTGTCGTCTTCGACTTTTTTCTCTGTGGGCAGAAACACATTGCAAAAATGGGAAAGCAGAAAACAGCAAACTGTAAACATAAGTAAACAACAAGGACATTTCAAACAGACAACAGCAAACACAATTATAAAGAACATTGTTCGTTGAAACAACACAACTCACAAACAACGCTACAACTGTCACAAACAACAACACTACAACTGACACAAACAACAACACTACAACTGTCACAAACAACAACACTACAACTGTCACAAACAACAACACTACAACTGTCACAAACAACAACACTACAACTGTCACAAACAATAACACTACAACTGTCACAAACAATAACACTACAACTGTCACAAACAACAGCACCACAACTGTCACAAACAACTTTCACAAACAACAACACTACAACTGTCACAAACAACAACACTACAACTGTCACAAACAACAATACTACAACTGTCACAAACAATAACACCACAACTGTCACAAACAACAACACCACAACTGTCACAAACAACTTTCACAAACAACAACACCACAACTGTGGCAAAACAACAACACCACAAACAGCACCTATCACAAACAGCACCTATCACAAACAGCACCTATCATAAACAGCACCTATCACAAACAGCACCTATCACTACCACAAACAACAACACTACTAACAGCACCTACCAAGAACAGCACCTACCATAAACAGCACTTATCACAAACAGCACCTACCACAAACAGCACTTATCACTAACAGCACCTACCACAAACAGCACCTACCACAAACAGCACCTATCACTAACAGCACCTACCACAAACAGCACCCACCACAAACAGCACCTACCACCACAAACAGCACCTACCGCAAACAGCACTTACCACAAACAGCACCTACCACAAACAGCACTTACCACAAACAAAACCTACCACAAACAGCACTTACCACAAACAAAACCTACCACAAACAGTACCTACCACAAACATCACCTACCACAAACAGCGCATACCACAAACAGCACCTAACACAAACAGCACTCACTACAAACAGCACCTACCACAAACAGCACCTACCACAAACAGCACCTACCACAAACAGCATCTAGCACAAACAATACCTACCACAAACAGCACCTGCCACAAACAGCACCTACCACAAACAGCACCTATCACTAACATATGCTACGATTATAAACTGTCAGCGACTGGAATAACAAACAACTGTCTACACTTCCGGTTCCAAGATGGTGGAATAGAGTTCATGTTCTCTCGACCGCTGCAGGATTCGCTTTTGGGAACTGATTATTTTCAGCTGTCCAATGCAGATTTCTGAGTTAGAGTCAATCTTTAGGTATTCCAATTAACGGATTTGCACCGGTACTACTGAGCCTTACACGTGGCATTATTCCTCTTTGGCAAGTCAAGTGTTGTGAATGTGACCTTCTCCCGTCTTGGAGTTGATATGCGGTTTACGTCAACACATTGAGTGCTGTTCAATGGCCGTCGTTGGAATTGTTTGACACCAATTACTTACAAGTTACAACTCATTAATATGGACTACTCTGCTAAGTCAACCGAAGGTTTCACTTCAGGGATTTGGCACCATCGTTACGGTGTTTCTTGCGTTGTTGGCTGCATTAAGTGGAGAAATCAAGCATTTGTGGGCGCATCCATTGTTGTGTTTGCTACGTCATCATGATGGCTGATCGTATACCCTAAACCGGCCGTACGCTTATAATGAAGGGTCGAAATGGCGGAGTTTTGTTCATGACTTTGCAGCCCCGTTGTGACTCCTGGAGATTCATGTTGGTCAGGATGGATGTTGTCTAGATTCAAGAGGGGTACTGTGAGACCAAGGATAGACCTGTGAACTGGTTTATTATTTCAACACATTGTAGGGGAGATTTCAGCGCTCACGGTCCGATGTGCGATGAGGATAAGGCGACGACTAACTATGCTTAATATGTTCGGATTTGGAGACAAAAACGATGTCCTAACATCATCAAGAGCTATACATTTAAAACAAAAATAAGACAATCAATATTTTCAGGAAGACGAGAATTTCCGGTCAATATATCGGATAGGCGGCAGAACCGTTAAAGGCTGTGTCTGAAAAGTGTTCCTTGTTGCAGTTTCCTCATATTCCAAGTCCGGCTTGCTGCCGGAGCTACTGAGTTAAGTGCTCTGTGCACACTGTGAGCTGCGCGTTTCATCCGTTTTGATCATGTTTCGATATTCTGATTGCTTACGATAAATGATGGTATCGTGTGACGGGGAACAGCTGGCTGTGTTCACTTTCTGTGCGGTTTCGCCTTTTGTTATTTGGCGTGTGCTGAGACTGCTATGATGGGGACTGCAGCTGCCTTCCTTTTTTTTTAGAGATGAGATATTAATTCGGATAATTCCACTGGTACGGTCGGTTGAGCAATTATGGATTTTAATTCGTTTGCAGTGATACCGGGGCCTTCCATAACCATACCATAGCCATACCATAACCATAACTATAACCAAAGGCTGTCTCTACGTATCGCCCGTGGACTCTCCAAAAGGCAATCACTCCGGCTCTCCTAAACCGCATGTGGTAACCTGAGAGATTGTTTGTTAGGATCATCATCACTGCACACTGGACCAACCCATAGGTGCTCTGATATCCCCCTCGATAATTTCGAGAAAATCTGAGGAGAATCATGGCCTGCATGCACGAACTCTGTGACACGGCCTGGGATCCATGGTATGGGTAGGTTTCTGCTGACAGTTGAGCCCAGGCGGCGGCCATATTTGTGGCCTACTCTTTTCGATTCAAGCTGCCAATGGATTTTTAACGTGAGCGAGTGCACACGGGACCTCCTGTTTATTGCCGTTATCCAAGAGGGCTAGACATCGGATCTCACTAGCCAAGAGATCAGGGAAGGGTAACGTCATCAAGAAACCACAGATTAATTTTTCCTATTGTTGACAAATTACCACCGCTTTTGGTGGGCTTTGAACCAGAGTCCTTCGTGTCCTGAAGCCGACGTCGTGGCTCTAGACCACCTAGTCCCCCAGCCTGAGAGACCCTAAATGTCCACCTTACATATTTTATTTAAAACAAATAAGAATGTGGATATAAAACTTACAATCGCTGGTTGGCAACATTGTTCATAACCAAAATTATCAACGCCCTGGTAAGCGATAATGAACGCTCCATTATACCACCTTTATCAATTCACTATTTTGATAAGTCACTAATGATGTTATTATACTCCGTACCTTATATACCCTCCCAAGCAATTCTGCCTGTGCTGGTCAAGCGCAAAATAAGCTAATCAGGGGAATTATTCCTTTTTTGCTTATTGAACAAACAAAATGTTAACACCGCCACCCCCAAACAATGGGCACTGTTCGAGTGCAATGATGGCGGCCCTGCACGCGTGATCACGATTCAGTGAGATTTAACAAAAAACACGTGCCACACAAACTTACCCATTCTCTTTCCTCGTCAGTTTCTGATGTCGATGAGATGGTGGTGTATGTCACTGCTGGGAGACCGGTTACTCAACAGCTAGCATTACCTTATGTAGAGCTCTCTGTCCTATGTGGATGTGGCTGAGGCAAGTATGGTCTGCTTGTAAAGAAACATCAACATTTTATGACATCAAATTATTTAATGGACTCGTCTCTGATGTTGGGGCTGACATCACATAACTCAATTCACTTTTAAATAATGTTGGTGATGACATCAAATTATTTGGTTCATTCTTTTTGGTGATGACATCAAATTATTTGATTCATTCTTGTTGGTGATGACATCAATATATTTGGTTAATTCTTGTTGGTGATGACATCAAATTATTTGGTTCATTCTTGTTGGTGATGACATCACATAACTCAATTCACTTTTAAATAATGTTGGTGATGACATCAAATTATTTGGTTCAATCTTCAATTCTGTTTGAGCTAACATCAGATTATTTGATTCATTTTTGTTCGCGATGACATCAAATTCTTTTACAGAAACGGCAGTGTATCATCTAAATACAGTTTTCGATACCAAACATCAAAGACAAGAAAAACAGTCATCTTTACTGATTCCAAATCCGCCCCGCATGTGCTAGGAAGTAACATCAACAAGCCAGAACTCACACAGCTCACCATAGACATAGACAAGCTCATTAATACACATGATATAAGTCTAGTGTCGCAATGGATCTCAGGACACCCCAACACACGATGAAATGACAAAGTAGATACATGAGCTAAGAGAGGGTCCAGACAGACACAGTTTCACACCGACATCTCATTAAACACAGACAAACAAATCATAAACTCCAACAGTAGAGAATATTGGCTGATCGGATGGACCATGGGGAAAAAAAACAGGGTGAGGTCTTTTTAAATGCATGTCAAGGCCAAACCACCATCTTCAGACTGAGAACCGGTCATGTACCACTGGACGGACAACCACATCAATAGAATACAACGACAGTCATGTACCAATGGACAATCACACCAATAGAATACAACGACGGTCATGTACCAATGGACAATCACACCAATAGAATACAACGACAGTCATGTACCAGTGTACAACCACATCAATAGAATACGACAGTCATGTACCAATGGACGATCACATCAATAGAATACAACGACAGTCATGAACCACTGAACAACCACATCAATAGAATACAACGACAGCCATGTACCAATGGACAATCACATCAATAGAATACAACGATGGTCATGTACCAATGGACAACCACATCAATAGAATACAACGACAGTCATGTACCAATGGACAACCACATCAATAGAATACAACGACATTCATGTACCAGTGGACAATCACATCAATATAATACAACGACAGTCATGTACCACTGAACAATCACATCAATAGAATACAACGATTGTCATGTACCACTGAACAATCACATCAATAGAATACAACGATTGTCATGTACCACTGAACAATCACATCAATAGAATACAACGATGGTCATGTACCAATGGACAACCACATCAATAGAATACAACGATGGTCATGTACCACTGAACAACCACGTCAATAGAATACAACGATGGTCATGTACCACTGAACAACCACATCAATAGAATACAACGATGGTCATGTACCACTGAACAATCACATCAATAGAATACAACGATGGTCATGTACCACTGAACAACCACATCAATAGAATACAACGACAGTCATGTACCAGTGGACAATCACATCAATAGAATACAACGACAGTCATGTACCAGTGGACAATCACATCAATAGAATACAACGATGGTCATGTACCACTGAACAACCACATCAATAGAATACAACGATGGGCATGTACCACTGAACAACCACATCAATAGAATACAACGATGGTCATGAACCACTGAACAACCACATCAATAGAATACAACGATGGCCATGTACCAGTGGACAATCACATCAATAGAATACAACGATGGTCATGTACCACTGAACAACCACATCAATAGAATACAACGATGGGCATGTACCACTGAACAACCACATCAATAGAATACAACGATGGTCATGTACCACTGAACAATCACATCGATAGAATACAACGATGGTCATGTACCACTGAACAACCACATCAATAGAATACAACGATGGTCATGTACCACTGAACAACCACATCAATAGAATACAACGACGGTCATGTACCACTGAACAACCACATCAATAGAATACAACGACAGTCATGTACCAATGGACAACCACATCAATAGAATACAACGATGGTCATGTACCACTGAACAACCACATCAATAGAATACAACGACGGTCATGTACCACTGAACAACCACATCAATAGAATACAACGACGGTCATGTACCAATGGACATCCACATCAATAGAATACAACGAAACCAAACTCCAGCATGTCCACTCTTTGAACACCCATGTAAAACAGTAAAACATCACCTGTTTAACTGTCCAAAGCTCACTGACATCAGAGCAACTCTACTTCCACAAATCCCTGATAAATTGAATACCTTGTAAGGAACTACAAAGGAACTCAGAAATACCTGCAGATATCATTACATGGCATTGGCTGAAGGGCGTCAGTTCACAGGCTTCTGGGTCCACAACAAACAACATCAATTTTTTTGGTTTGTTCTTCAATTTTGTTTTGAATTGACACCTAATTATTTGGTTCATTCTTCGTTTTTTCTTGGATTTGACATGACAACACTCTAGTCAAACCAATGGGTACAGAGCCACTTACGAGTTAGCAATTAACTGTATGCATACTTCTAGTTCCGGTAGCTTGCTGGTTGCATACACTCACAGCCCCTCCTTGTAAGGCAAGGTCTCTACTCGACGTTGTTGTTGAAGTTGGTGCAGATTTTGAGTGACAAGCCTAGAGGCGTCAGTACCCAGCATGCAATCGTTAATGACCTTCAAGATGTCGTCAGTATGCCTGACCATGACCTTCACCATCCGAGACCACTGGTGTGACCTGGTCCTAACGTCTGAGACAACAAATATTGAGGTAAACAGAGCAATGCTGCAACAAAGGGGAACACTGGTACAGATAGGAATCATGAGTCAAGTGGAGATAAGTAACATTGTACGGTAGCATCATCATCATGTGTCATACTGGTTGCCGTAGGCGATCATGTCCCTCCACAATCTTGTATCCACCGTGCATCGTATCAGTTCTGTTGTTGACTGTTTTCCATGCCATGACACCAGGCTATGCAGTATCTTCTTTCTTTGTCGTCCGCGATCTCTCTATTTTACCAGTTGTAACCAAGTATTCCAACTTTCCTGTTTTCATGACGTGCCCGAAAAATGTTGATTGTTTCTTTCTGGTGTTTTTAGGGAATCTCTTTTTGTGTTGGCCTCTTTGAGAACTTCCTCGTTGGTCTTTTTAGCTGTCCAGGTAACTTTCAACATTCTTCTCAGAAATCCCATCTCAGTGGCCTCTAGTCGTCTTTAACGTGTTTGTCTACTGTCCATGATTCGCTTCCATGGGTCAGAATTACGGTAGCAGCTATCACAAAAGATGACCCAAACGTTGCAGTGATAGTTCTTGTTCCGGGAAGAGAATGAGATAGTTTTTCCTTATGTGACATAAAAGTAATGTGACATAAAAGTAATGTGACATAAAAGTAATGAGGTACTTTTTCCTTATGTGACATAAAAGTAATGAGGTACTTTTTCCTTATGTGACATAAAAGTAATGAGGTACTTTTTCCTTATGTGAAATAAAAGTAATGATGTACTTTTTCCTTATGTGAAATAAAAGTAATGAGGTACTTTTTCCTTATGTGACATAAAAGTAATGAGGTACTTTTTCCTTTGTGACATAAAAGTAATGTGACATAAAAGTAATGTGACATAAAAGTAATGAGGTACTTTTTCCTTATGTGAAATAAAAGTAATGATGTACTTTTTCCTTATGTGAAATAAAAGTAATGAGGTACTTTTCCCTTATGTGACATAAAAGTAATGAGGTACTTTTTCCTTATGTGACATAAAAGTAATGATGTACTTTTTCCTTATGTGAAATAAAAGTAATGAGGTACTTTTCCCTTATGTGACATAAAAGTAATGAGGTACTTTTTCCTTATGTGACATAAAAGTAATGAGGTACTTTTTCCTTATGTGAAATAAAGGTAATGAGGTACTTTTTCCTTATGTGACATAACAGTAATGAGGTACTCATGACTATAACATAGTGCTACGATCAAAACTCAGGAATACGTTGTGTATCTCCCATACACCTAGCAAGGTAGGGAATTGTTTTCGTTATCTGACTTTTTACTTGTTTTGTATCTAGCTCTTGACATGGAAGAAGTAAATTCGAACAGTAGGACTACTGTACTCAAGTTCTGCTAAGGACAACAATACAAGAAAGAGAGAGAGAGAGAGAGAGAGAGAGAGAGAGAGAGAGCGACAGAGAGAGAGACTCAAAAGTACGGGCAGTATCGAGAAAAACGAAAAATAAAATACATAGAAAACGAAACAGTTTGTGGATAAAACAACAAATCATGAAATGACAAATGATAAAACTGACCTCACGTATGGTGGTGGAAATGGCGTCTTGTCTGTAGGACGTTGATTTGTCAAGTTGTCGATAACTAGAACGTTGACTGGTTCAATAACAAACTGTTTCCACCAATTAATTCAACAACTGTTAGAAAAACAGAACTTACGAATAATCATACAAATGTTGTAATTTGATATTAGTTAATTCATTTTAAACATAAAGAATCCCTTGTAAATTGTCGAGTTGTCCTTCTGGCCAAGTAATTGCTCGTATTTGTAAAGTGACAGAAGAATAAGTTCGGGAAGTCCCGATAAAAGGCTGAATCACATCTTGCTTGAGTCAGGCACCGGGTACTTCCTCGGACTTATCGCCGGACTATTTACTGTGTTCAGCTAACGGAAAGGTTTATGGACTAGATTGATAACAAATGCTATCGATACGATAAATCTGCTACAGAGTCCTGACATTCTAGACCGCCTAAATCAACTGAAATAATCAACAAATTAATGCGCGTCACGGTTATAAATAACCAGCAGCCGGCTTGTCGTGTGACTGTGTAGCTGTGTCCTACTAGTGTGTCGTTGGAGTTTATCATTATTTATATGCGCTTGTATGTGTCCTACGCACGAGTCAGTTCGGCGTGCCGGTTTATTTAGTTTTCTACGTAAATTATACCGTGAATTTGTTATGGTAGTCATAATCTAATTTATTTTATGGTATTTATTTGGTATTATTTATTGATGGTAGTCATAATCTAATTTATTTTATGGTATTTATTTGGTATTATTTATTTATGGTTGTCAAAATTCTAATTTTAGTCAAATAACGATTCCCTGCTTTGCTAGGTGTATGGGGGATACACAATATATTCCCGAGTTGTGATCGAAACACTATGTTGATACACAATATATTCCCGAGTTGTGATCGTAGCACTATGTTGATACACAATATATTCCCGAGTTGTGATCGTAGCACTATGTTGATACACAATATATTCCCGAGTTGTGATCGTAACACTATGTTATAGTCATGAGTTCACATGCGTGAAAGACATCGCCAATGACAGCTATCTAATTTACTTTATAATTCTGCTGTTGGATTTGCTTTCACTTTACAGCGAGCATATTATGAGATCAAAAGTAGACAAAAAAAAAGGGAATTGAAGTCACCTGTCACAACATAAACAATTTGCGATAGGCGGATGACACAGTCATAGCAGAGACAGAGAATGAACTACAAGAAATGATAGACATAATAGTAAAAGATTGCAACAAAAAAAGGTCTCAGTCTGAATAGTAAGAAAACAGAAGTAATGGTTATATCGAAGAAACAATCATCACCATCATGCAGCATAAAAATAAACAGGACAAATCTGAAACAAGTGCAACGCGTCAAATACTTGGGCACAATAATAACATCAGATGGAAGATGCACCACAGAAATAAAAAAGCAGAATAGCTCAGGCCAAAATAGCATTTCAGAAAATGAAAAAATATCTTATGCAACAAATCTTTGTCAATAAAAGTGAGAAAGACAGTTAATCTGTGCTATATAGAGCCAATTCTGACCTATGGAAGCGAATCATGGACTGTAAACAAACAAATGAAAAGACGATTAGAGGCCACATAGATGGGATTTCTGAGAAGAATGTTGAAAGTTCCCTGGACAGCTAAAAAGACCAATGAGGAAATTCTCAAAGAGGCCAACACAAAAAGGGAACTCCTAAAAAACATCTGAAAGAAACAATCAACATTTTTCGGGCACATCATGAGAAGAGGAAAGTTGGAATACTTGGTTACAACTGGCAAATAAAAGGAAAGAGAGATCGCGGACGACAAAGAGAGAAAATACTGGATAGCTTGGTGTCATGGCATGGAAAACAGTCAACGACAGAACTGATACGATACACTGTGGATAGAAGATTGTGGAGGGACATGATCACCTACGCCAACCGGTATGACACATGATGATGAATCATGAACTGTACATGCTTGGAACAACAATTAGAGGTCATACTATAAATAACCTGAGGTATGCTGATGATACAGTCTCAATCGGTAGAGTGAAAATGAGTTACAAGAAATGTTAGACATTATAGTGAAGGAAAGCAAAAATAAAGGACTCAGCATTAATAGCAAAAAGACAGAAATAATGGTAACAAGAAAGAAAAGGACATCACGGCAATGCACATTAAAGACAAGTGGAACAATATTAAAACAGGTAAATGAATTTAAATATTTGGGAACTTTGTTAACATCAGATGGTAGCTGTACAAAAGAGGTGAGATGTTGAATGGCTTAGGCAAAACAGCTTTCTAAAAAATGAGGAAGTACTTGCAATCTATTTTTGACAAAAGAAACAAGAAAAAGAGTTCTTAAATGTTATGTTGAGCCAGTCTTAGTACATAGATGTGAATCATGGCAATGGGACAACAGACAGGAAAATCATTGGAGGCTGTAGAAATGTGGTTTTACATAAAAATGTTGAGAAAAATATGAAAAGCTAAGAAGAGGTAATGTAAAGAAGGCCAAAGCAAAAAATAAAAAGAGAGAGAGAGAAAGAGAGCTACTATTCCTAATAAATGCCCCCAAGATTCACCGAAAAGGGGGGTAGGGGAGAGAATAATGAATCACACAGCGATTCTACGGAGACGACAAGGACCGATCATCGGAGTTTGATCCCAGAACAACGGCTGGAACATAAATGTAGCTGTGCTAGGAAATTCTCAACACAGAAGGGCATGGAAATACACAGAACGAAGAAGAGGTGTGGGAATACAGCATCAGTTGCTCAACAGCGCACTGTCTCGACAGATAAGACGTCAGAAGATCTCAGTCAAGGAGTCAATCCACAGAACTGAGAACATTCAAGTTGAGCTGTCTGATGATGAATTCGCTCACCTAATGGACGGGAAGAGAGAGAAGATCAAGTTTCATCCAGCTTGCAACACAGTCGTCTGTGAGAAGTTAGACAAGTCACTAGCAACACAGTAGTCTGGGAGAAGTTAGACAGGTCTCTAGCAACACAGTAGTCTGGGAGAAGTTAGACAAGTCAGTAGCAACACAGTAGTCTGGGAGAAGTTAGACAAGTCACTAGCAACACAGTAGTCTGGGAGAAGTTAGACAAGTCATTAGCAACACAGTCGTCTGTGAGAAGTTAGACAAGTCACTAGCAACACAGTAGTCTGGGAGAAGTTAGACAAGTCACTAGCAACACAGTAGTCTGTGAGAAGTTAGACAAGTCACTAGCAACACAGTAGTCTGTGAGAGAAGTTAGCAACACAGTAGTCTCAAGTAGCAACACAGTAGTCTGGGAGAAGTTAGACAAGTCAGTAGCAACACAGTAACATACCTTGTAAGCCTTATGTTAGGTTAGTTAAACTATTTTCGAATGTTTTGTGTATTAAGTGTAGTTATTGTGTGACGAACATACTGTGTAAGCCTTAGAGGCAATGCAGCAGGAGGTCGACGCCTGAGAGTCATGACCCAGGCGGGCACACCTCCCCTAGAGTGTCAAGAAGCTAAAGGGCCGAAACACTTGCTCGACGGGTCGACTTCTGATGATCAGATTGCCTCCTGCTGCGAAGCTCTCTACAAAGAGTTTCCTATTACAATATTAGGAAGAAACAATCATCACTCTTTGGCCATGTCATGAGAAAGGAACAGCTGGAATATATAGTGACAACTGTCAAAATTGAGGGACGAAGAGATAGCGGGAAGTAGAGAGAATAGCTTGGCGATCAACAAAAGAAATGATAAATAAGTGTCAAGATTGAGGTGACATGATCACCTACGCCAGCAGGAATGATACTTGATGACGATTCGTAATCTACATTTACTTCAGTCGATATCAACTGAAACGGAATTCTTGACTGGCAATTTGTAACAGACCACTATCACTGGCTACTTGTAACAGACCACTATCGCTGGCTACTTGTAACAGACCACTATCGCTGACTACTTGTAACAGACCAATATCACTGGCTACTTGTAACAGACCCCTATCACTGGCTACTCGTAACAGACCCCTATCGCTGACTACTTGTAACAAACCTCCTTATACATCAGTGTTCTTTGTGTCACCATAATTCCTCATTGCTGACCCACGATGATAATCAAGAGAAGTCTATGAAGCCACCTAAGAGGGGTACTCTCAGCACCCCAATTAATAACCCACAGTTGTTCAAGACAACAACATCCACGATCAATCTTGATTGTCCTCACTACAAGTCCTGGATACACAAATCAAGCAACAAAGTAATGATCTGTACATTCATCATCAAAGTACCGGGCCTAGTGGCGTAGGTGATCATGTCTCTTCACAACATTCGATCTCGGCAGCTATTTATCATTTCTGTTGTTGACCTTCTGCCAAGCCATTCTCTTAAGCTGTCTGTTATTTTTTTCTCTTTGCTTCCCTCTATCTCTTCGTCCCTCAATTTTTCCAGTTGTTGCAATATATTCAAGTTGTTCTCTTCTCATTACATGGCCAAAAAATGATGATTGTCTCTTCCTAACATTGGAAATTAGCTCTCTTTTTGCTTTGACCTTTCTCAGAACCTCTTTATTACTCATCATCTGTACATTAGAATTAAGTAAATCTACATACTCAATCCGCAAACACAGTTTTGTCATTTCTGGCTGATTGTTTCTTTACTAAATACACTAGTTGTAAATCTCTGTCCCTAGTAAATCTGTAGACAATTCTGTAAGTAAATCGTTCGTAATAAACGGCTCTGTACATGACCAACTTTTATTCTCCCTGCTAAATCCGTGACTCTTCTACAATTACTCACGTCCGCCCTCAACACGACATCTACAAGCGTTGATGTCTACCTAGCTCCGCGCGTTAAAAACTAAGTCTGTGCACGGCCTGTTTGTTTCGATGTGACCAATTTCTCTAGAAACCTCTGCCTTGTCTAATACCTTTATAACTCTGCCTCGTCTGATACCTTTATAACTCTGCCTCGTCTAATACCTTTATAACTCTGCCTCATCTAATAACTTTATAACTCTGCCTCATCTAATACCTTTATAACTCTGCCTTATTTTCTGTCCCTAATCTCATTACATGAGATGTTTGACAAACACCAATCAGTCACCTGATTACCTGGCTCCTTACAAAGCTGCCTTTGATTTTCCTTGAAATAAGGGGAGACTCGCAGAAGTCTTGCCCTCTCACACCACAATCATCTAGTAGCTGCCCTCTCACAACACAATCATCTGGTAGCTGTCCTCTCACACCACAATCATCTAGTATTTCCCATAATCCTCTTTTGCCGACTCAATTACCATGTGGTAAATAAATGAAATGTTTACCAACGTCAGCAATGGATATATTGTCATAACACTACTTGAGAGAGTAGAAGTTTTCTCTCACACACACACAGTAATTATTACACTCACCACACACACACACACACATAATTGAGTGAATTATTTGTCATGAGGTGTATTGTTGTCATTTATATCTTTATTTCCTTTATACAATGTATATATATATATACACAAAAATATAAGTAATGGGAGAGAAATGCAGTCAAACATTTAATGTCTTAAAGCTGATTGACATCAATACAAGAGCTGGCAGCGATGTATAGATCACTCGTAGAGCTGGAATGACATCAACACAAGAGCTGGCAGCGATGTATAGATCACTCCTAGAGCTGGACTGACATCAATGACATAAACACAAGAGCTGGCAGCGTTGTATAGATCACTCGTAGAGCTGGACTGACATCAACATAAGAGTTGACAGCGATGTATAGATCACTCCTAGAGCTGGACTGACATCAATGACATAAACACAAGAGCTGGCAGCGTTGTATAGATCACTTGTAGAGTTGGAATGACATCAACACAAGAGCTGGCGGCGATGTATAGATCACTCCTTGAGTCCGGATGAAGAATCCATAGCTGACCAAGATCCTACTCTATCATCTGGTCAAAAAGGAGTGAATGAAGGACAACAATTTTGGTCTGAAATATTGCCACAATGAAGTTCAAGATGTGCCAAGCTGAAGTGTACAAATTTTGAAGTTTGTGGGTCACAGGTAACATATCCTCCGCAGGGAGAAAGATGGAAAAGACAAAGTGCTAATATTGAACAAGATCTACTAGAGCAAAAGGTACAACCCGGTGTTAAGTTAGTTGCTGGATTACCTTCATGAAACAAGTGCTCGCTAGTGCTGAGATCTCCTCTTCAGCAAATCCTACAGTGTGAAACAACAGAAACAAATAGCCCAGGGATTGAGTTAAGTCAAGTCTTTCCACTATTGACCGGATCTGACATGGAAAGTCAAAGTCTTTATATTTTCAAATTATGAAAGAAGCAAAGACTGGAATTTTTCAAGATCTAGGGATAGTTTCATGACTAACTAACCAGATGACAACTCCATTCAGCTACAAATATTTGACTAAACACAACCTCAAGTTTAATCAACCACAAATATTCGACTAAACACAACCTCAACTTTATTCAACCACAAATATTTGACTAAACACAACCCCAACTTTATTAAACCACAAATATTCGACTAAACACAACCCCAACTTTATTAAACCACAAATATTTGACTAAACACAACCCCAACTTTATTCAACCACAAATATTCGACTAAACACAACCCCAACTTTATTCAACCACAAATATTCGACTAAACACAATCTCAACTTCAAGTTATGGTTCACACACCCACCAGGTTCCAGACTGAAAGTGGTCAGTGACTTATAGCTGACTGGTTGTGTCAGGACCAATAGCAACAGTTAATCCAGATACTACTCCACCTCCCAGTGGTACCCCTAGACACACCGAAGTACTGCCCATTTTTCACTCCCCGAATCTGAAGAAAAGAAGGAAGGTAACTCCACATAATTATCAAGATGCTAACGACAATGAATTTTTAAAAAATCCTTTCGCACTCAAACTTGACAGGTCAAGAGAAAAATTGCAAGAGCTTCCAATGAAAGTAAAGATAATATCATAGAAACGAAAGGTTGTAATCACTGTCAAACTGGGAACAAACAGAAAACAACACATTTCTTCTGTTGAAAAAAATCAAGTTTATTGACATTATCATTGTGACAAAGAAGCAGAAAAATCAGAGAAGCAATCACCCGTACACAGTCAAATTAGGTCATTCACATAATAAACTACATATAAAAACTTGATGTCAACATGTCCCAATAGCAGCCTCGGTGTCACTAGTCTCATTGCCACTGTCCGATCAACTAACAAAATGTGTGAAAACTTTCTATCAATGTACATCACTTGCCTGAACTATTGTCTATGTCTGCAACGCAGTGTCTCGTATAAATTTTACTGTTTTTTTTCCCTATCAATATCACTTTCACTATCCTGTTGGGCACACCAATCATCTAACCTCGAACATAATTATAGAGTGGCTTGACAAAACAGATGGAGAAAATGATCTTCTACAGGAACTGTCATAAAAACACTAGACAAAAATTAAATCACAGAAAAAACAATAGCTCCTTCAATTTTCATGTGGTAAAAAGAGAAGTTTGTTGAATGAACTATCAATGTCACATGAACTATCAATGTCACATGAACTATCAATGTCACAAGTCGACCAGAAATTTATGTAAAAATCAAATCTCCTTCAGTAACGAAAAGTCAATAAGTTGTTTCAGTTACAGCAGGGTCATGAGGTAAGCTATCATACAGCAAAAAAATTAAGATAGTTCAGTATCTAGAGACAGTATTAGCTGAGCTAAGTTAGAAGATAACCTCTTTCGGCACAATTCTAACGGAGGATCAAACACAAAGTATTAGGGTCACTAAAACACACGCCATGTAAACAAATTTCTTGAAAATATGTCAGTGCTGAAATAATGTTACTAGTGCAACTTCCAAAATCTACCTCACACAGTGAAATAATGTTACTAGTGCAACTTCCAAAATCTACCTCACACAGTGAAATAATGTTACTAGTGCAACTTCCAAAATCTACCACACACAGTGAAATAATGTTACAAGTGCAACCTCCAAAATCTACCTCACACAGTGAAATAATGTTACAAGTGCAACTTCCAAAATCTACCTCACACAGTGAAATAATGTTACTAGTGCAACTTCCAAAATCTACCTCACACAGTGAAATAATGTTACTAGTGCAACTTCCAAAATCTACCTCACACAGTGAAATAATGTTACTAGTGCAACTTCCAAAATCTACCTCACACAGTATTTCTCTATGTGTATTAGGCAGGGAACTGTGTTGACATTTATTAACCCTTTCAATACGGAAGGTTTCCAATGCAACGGAAGAGATTTCAGAGACAACATTGTTCATGATTTGAAATATCAGTCTACATGTTTATATTTAATACGTAACAATAACATATTATATATGTATTTTGAGATAACTGAACAAAGAGATAGATTTCACCAATACCAAGGTGATACAAGTTATGTAAAAGGAATATGGTTTGATAATGATTTACACGAATCAAATTGACACTTGATGCACTCTGTGGCTAAATGTATGTGACCAAAATCAGCAAGACATATAGCTTGTCGAAACGTATGGAAGGTAGTTAAAAAGGGGTAAAAAAAACATCATTATCTATATGCAGGTAATCGAGCATGGCTACAACAGAGCGCGGCTACAATGACTGTTTTGTTTTGAGAAGTTCTCACCTCTCAATACTTCAGGTCTGTTTGAAGAAATCTGTGGCTATTGAGTCATCCATGGTCCAAGAATGATGTGACCTAGATTACAAATGGTAAATCAGAAATGTTTATTGTAGTCTAGTTGTTCATTGTCTGACCTGCTGTTCTTGTAATACGCCAGTTTGTTCCACGTAAAATATTTCATCTCTTTTCAAGCGTAAGCTTAAAATAGTGTCTCGATCATTCAGAAGCTTACCTCGATATGTCCATCTCTGGTAGTCTGGGGGAATTTTAACCTGCAATTATAAAACCACACAAATCAATGGTTTATGTCTAGCAGCCAATCAAAAGTATTGAGTATAGATCTAAAATGTTTTGTACTAAGATGCTGGGCCAGTTCTAGTTAACATTGCTCTATTGATCTATAATAGGAAAATAAAATGAATTGTTCATCAAATTGGACAGAATCTACACAGGGATAAGACAAAGATTGTAAGAGAAATGAACAAAAACAAGAGAAATATGGGAGTGGTATCCCTGCGCTATGTTGTACTAAACCATCAAGTGTGTCAGTCTGACATTCAGAGTGAGTGTTGGGTTGTACTAGACCATCAAGTATGTCAGTCTGACATTCAGAGTGAGTGTTGGGTTGTACTAGACCATCAAGTATGTCAGTCTGACATTCAGAGTGAGTGTTGGGTTGTACTAGACCATCAAGTATGTCATGTCTGACATTCAGAGTGAGTGTTGGGTTGTACTAGACCATCAAGTATGTCAGTCTGGCATTCAGAGTGAGTGTTGGATTGTACTAGACCATCAAGTATGTCAGTCTGACATTCAGAGTGAGTGTTGGGTTGTACTAGACCACCAAGTATGTCATGTCTGACATTCAGAGTGAGTGTTGGGTTGTACTAGACCATCAAGTATGTCAGTCTGGCATTCAGAGTGAGTGTTGGATTGTACTAGACCATCAAGTATGTCAGTCTGACATTCAGAGTGAGTGTTGGATTGTACTAGACCATCAAGTATGTCAGTCTGACATTCAGAGTGAGTGTTGGATTGTACTAGACCATCAAGTATGTCAGTCTGACATTCAGAATGAGTGTTGAATTGTACTAGACCATCAAGTATGTCAGTCTGACATTCAGAGTGAGTGTTGGATTGTACTAGACCATCAAGTATGTCAGTCTGACATTCAGAATGAGTGTTGGATTGTACTAGACCATCAAGTATGTCAGTCTGACATTCAGAATGAGTGTTGGATTGTACTAGACCATCAAGTATGTCAGTCTGACATTCAGAGTGAGTGTTGGATTGTACTAGACCATCAAGTATGTCAGTCTGACATTCAGAATGAGTGTTGGATTGCCACCATCCAGACCCTTTGTCTTCCTTGTGCCCTGAAGATCATCACTGACTGTTACATACATGTCATGGCAGTTGGTCAGACTCTACCCTTGAGACGGTCAAGCTACTTATCTTATGCTTACTCTATCTGATAATGGCTGGTGTGTTTCACTATTTGATAGAAGTGAAGCTATGATAATGGCTGGTGTGTTTCACTATTTGATAGAAGTAAAGCTATGATAATGGCTGGTGTGTTTCACTATTTGATAGAAGTAAAGCTATGATAATGGCTGGTGTGTTTCACTATTTGGTAGAAGTGAAGCTATGATAATGGCTGGTGTGTTTCACTATTTGATAGAAGTGAAGCTATGATAATGGCTGGTGTGTTTCACTATTTGGTAGAAGTGAAGCTATGATAATGGCTGGTGTGTTTCACTATTTGGTAGAAGTGAAGCTATGATAATGGATGGAGTGTTTCACCATTTCATAGAAGTGAAGCTATGATAATGGCTGGAGTGTTTTACTATTTCATAGAAGAGAAGTGAAGCTATAATGGCTGGTGTGTTTCACTATTTGGTAGAAGTGAAGCTATGATAATGGCTTGTGTGTTTCACTATTTCATAGGAGAAGTGAAGCTATAATGGCTGAAGTATTTCACTATTTCATAGGAGAAGTGAAGCTATAATGGCTGGAGTGTTTCACTATTTCATAGAAGAGAAGTGAAGCTATAATGGCTGGTGTGTTTCACTATTTGGTAGAAGTGAAGCTATGATAATGGCTGGTGTGTTTCACTATTTCATAGGAGAAGTGAAGCTATAATGGCTGGAGTATTTCACTATTTCATAGGAGAAGTGAAGCTATAATGGCTGGAGTGTTTCACTATTTCATAGGAGAAGTGAAGCTATAATGGCTGGAGTGTTTCACTATTTCATAGGAGAAGTGAAGCTATAATGGCTGGAGTGTTTCACTATTTC
The DNA here is from genome assembly GCA_032433765.1 of Megaustenia siamemsis. Classification (NCBI taxonomy): domain Eukaryota; kingdom Metazoa; phylum Mollusca; class Gastropoda; order Stylommatophora; family Ariophantidae; genus Megaustenia; species Megaustenia siamemsis. The sequence continues at coordinate 9,962,640 of JAVIAB010000047.1, read as the reverse complement.
ATAGGAGAAGTGAAGCTATAATGGCTGGAGTGTTTCACTATTTCATGGGAGAAATGGCTGGTGAATTTTGCTACCTAATCAGAAGTGAAGTGAAAAGCCATTGCCACACTAGTGCTGTCTAACCAATGCAGTTATCAACTTTCTCATTTTACTTCTCCCCATGTTTTCTAAAATATACTTCCCTGACAAATCAACTCTCTTATATGTCAATTGTGAACATTCTTCTGAACAAATCTATAGAGGCAATTTGTTTCCTGTTTGACCATTAATTGATCAGGACTTGTCTTGGAAACATCAGAATTGAAATCAATATTCTTTTACATAATCAGATTTCTTTTAACTCTTTGATCTTCTTGCATGGGACCCCCAGATGTGAAGCAAATGAGTTAAAATTATCACTTATACTCAGAGATGTCTGCAGGTAATAGGACTAGAGAACTACAGCTGACTGAGACCTTATTTAATTTTCATGTGCCCAAGAAACAATGACTCAATCAGTAAAAGAGAGATGTGACTGAAAATGAATGGCAAGAAAATAGGCTCCATGTTTGGTGAATGCTGCTTTCACCTGCCCTGTTCTAAGACGGTACTGACATACACACAAACAAACCCTTTGGGCTATGTCCCTCTTCAATTGCTGGACAGGAGACTTCACAGGGAGCTCCATGTTGTACATGGATGCAGTTTTATTTGGGAGATGCTGAAACACAACCTTCATTGGCAGGAGAGCTGCTATTTCAGGCCTCTCTTGGGTTCCGGACATTACACTGTCTAGTCTGTTTCTGAAATAGAGAACCACACAGGGGGGATGGTCAAGTGATATAGATGTATATGACAGGGGGGATGGTCAAGTGATATAGCTGTATATGACAGGGGGGATGGTCAAGTGATATAGATGTGTATGACAGGGGGGATGGTCAAGTGATATAGCTGTATATGACAGGGGGGATGGTCAAGTGATATAGCTGTGTATGACAGGGGATGGTCAAGTGATATAGATGTGTACGACAGGGGGATAGTGAAGTGATATAGATGTGTACGACAGGAGGGATGGTCAAGTGATATAGATGTGTATGACAAGGGGTGTGGTCAAGTGACATAGATGTGTACAACAGGGGGTGTGGTCAAGTGATATAGATGTGTACAACAAGGGGGATGGTGAAGTGATATAGATGTGTACGACAGGGGGAATGGTGATGTGATTACAGAAGTACTACAGAAGTTAGTGAAACATTATACAGGTGAGCACAAAAATATTCCTTGAGTTACCTGGAATTGCTGAGCAAGTGGTTGATTCTAGAACTAGCTGCTGATGGCAGTGACTACCTTTCTCAGCAAGATGGGGTCAATGTCTCACTGGCATCCAGAAATTTCTCAACGAGCACCTACCAAACTGATGGATTGACAGCATTGAAAGAAACATGACCAGTTGTGCTTTAAGTGATTCCATATAAATATTTACTGCTAAATTACACATTCTGTATCAGGTCTACGTTTCATTAACAAAAGCGTTTTTAAGATAGCGGCTTGTTAAACCTCTGATCAACGGTTCTATACCATGCAGGAGAAAAACAAATCCTCCATTTTGGATCCAACCGGAAACCATTACACAGATTATAAAGCCAGCTTGCACAGAACAGATACAAATGGAGAGATTTGGCAAAATATCTTTAGAAGGATTGAAAACTGCTAGAATAAAAATTAGATAAGAAACAGTGTATCTGGATCTATGTCTTATGGGCCGGCTATGGCTCAAAAGGTCAATAGATAGATAGATATATATAAATATTTACAAATATAGCTATGTGTTATCTAGAAGAAGCTTTATAATGACTTCCTTCGATGACCAAATAGTGTTTTCTTGGTTAACTAGATCAATTAATTTAATTTTTTATGTAAATGTTTATATCTGACAGGCAGTGATCATACCCACTACTGCTTAATAGTCCACTCTTTCTTTGTGCATAATTTCATTAATTGTGGGCGTAAATGCATGCATCAAACAAAGTGTATTTTGAAGAACTTTGGATTATTTTGTGTTGAATTTTGAGAAGAATGGATAGCAACACCTTCTAATCATGGAAAAAGAGGTACATGAAATATATTTTGAATTGAAAATTATATACCTTTGAATATTTAAACTATTTATGATAAATAATATATTTTTTTCTTCAGATATCAATAATAGATTGCTATCTTCATTTTCTTCAACTATTTTCCTTACCGTTCATGTATAACATGTACCAAATTTAATTATATTATTGCATGAAATTGTAAAATGAAAAAAGACGTGATGGAATTTTTCTAAACTGAAAATTAATTTGGTCCCTTCTGGCTTAAATCTAAAGAAAAAAATTAGAGTCCAGTAAAAGTTTAATTACATTATGAATAGAATAGACTAAGAAAACTGTCACACAATTTAAGCTTTTTTTACATGGTAATTCACCAGTTTAGCTACCTAAATTATTTGTTCGAGTAATGTCCCCTTGTATATTTTGGGGGCTGTTCTCTAATCTGCCATTAGAAGACCTCTGGGTTAGGAATACCCTAAAACTTGTGTTGAAATAATACAATTAAATAAACAAAAACTAGAAGCAGCTAATACATTCAAATAATTCTTTCAGGGGGAGAGCTATGTTTACAGCATTCAGAAAGAAATTATAATCAACAACAGAAAAAGTACAAAGAGCAATAGATGGTACAAAGCAGGATCGAACATTTACTCCTTGGCACAGCGCCCTGCCACAAGAAACAAAATGTTAGAGCACAACGCCAACTCAGCTATCAAAATGTAATTATCATTCGGTAATGTCTTTCATGTCTCCAATCTAAACTACAGGAAACTACTATTTGTGCTGTTTCGTCCTATAACTGTTTGTCTACAACGCAAGTATTCAGCTCTACCCTATCCAGGAGATACTTGTCTTAATAGGAAAGATACAGATACACAATTTATTTCTGAGTTGTAACCGTAACTCTATGCTATAATCATGAATACACCTGCGTGAAACACATAGCCAATGATAGCTACTTTTTTAGGTTACTTAGCCATGTGCTCTACCGTTTGTTTCTTGTGGCACGGTCCTCTGCTGAAGAGTACATACAGATTCAATTTCCTGATTCAGACTGTCTATTGTTCTTTTCTGTTGATTATTTGTGATTTCTTTTCTGTTGATTATTTGTGATTTCTTTTCTGTTGATTATCTGTGATTTCTTTTCTCTTGATTATTTGTGATTTCTTTTCTCTTGATTATTTGTGATTTCTTTTCTCTTTATTATTTGTGATTTCTTTTCTCTTGATTATTTGTGACTTCTTTCCTCTTGATTATTTGTGATTTCTTTTCTCTTGATTATTTGTGATTTCTTTTCTCTTGATTATTTGTGATTTCTCTTCTCTTGATTATTTGTGATTTCTTATCCCGAGAGCTGTAAACATAGCCCTCCCCATGAAATAATTGGCTAATCTATCATCTCGGAAGTTTCCCTCCACAATAATATTCATTTATTATTGTTTCCTGATACATTCAAAAAGTGCCATCAAGGAGTAGATCCCTTGTTCAGCAGAAATAATCTAGGTATCTACGGTCGAAAATTACCTTTTTTTCAAAAAAATTAGTAAGTAGTGTTTTTGCTGCATTCTCGGTATCCAGAGTTCTCTGAGTTTGTTTGTCTTTGTGTCAATGTTAACCAAAACGTCGACCTTTGTTTTGTTTATTATCAAGTAAAGCTGTTACCATACCACCAAATAAATTCAGAGGAAGAGGTATGTTCACAGCAATCGGAAAAATTGACAAATAATCAACAACAGAAAAAAATATGGACCAAAGCAGGCTCGAACTAGCACCATCCCGATCTCTGGAAAACAGATAACGCTGATGACGTCACATGTGTTGACTGGATTCGGTCGTGACAGAAGTTTAGGTAGTTACATTATAAAATTGATAACTGAAATATAAACTGAATTTGTAGCTTAGACAACAACAATGAAAATAATGAATCAAAACAACATTGAAATAAATGGTTAAATAGCTGGTAATCAAATAATTACCGCCGTCCAAATCACATCCGCCATGAATGTTTACACCTCGTCTGCTTGCCAGGTAGCACTTTTGATGTTGAGCCAAAGAGCGCTTTAAAAAACCCAGAAAAATAAAACCAAACTATTTTGATTTGCCGGGGAAAAAAAAGCCAAACATATATTTGACATAAAATCATATTTAATGCTCCAAATCCAGTTTAATACACAGAACAAGCAATTTTGAAGGAGCTTACTACATTATGTTACAATTGTTCAGTTAAAATCAACTTTTTAACATTTTTTTAATGAGCGTTTGAATGATATAGTCTGCTCTGAAGACTTGGCTTATGTAAACAATGTTCGCAATAAGTTCAAGCTGATCAGCTTTGATTTGTTGGACGGGCTGTTCATCTTTTTAAACTCTTGAACTATTGATGTTACAAAAACAAAGAACCCGTCATTTTTTTAGTCTAACACCATTTCCTTATTAGAAACAGTTATTGAGTTATTTGCGGGTCATCATCATTGCACTCCGAACATGTCCATAGGTGATCATATCCCTTCCTCACTAAGTCCCGCAGTGTCCAGCGACTGACGACTCTAGTTCTGTGTTGGTTGATTCGTCTTCTTACACGCCCACTAAGTTTCTCATTTCTGGCTGTGCCAAACTTAACTACCATCTCTTTCATACGAAGGAGTGACATGGATTTGTGGTTGTCGAAGTCCTGTGCTCTTCCAACATCTCGGAGGGCACTGATGATGTCCGCCCGATCCATTGGTTGACCGTCTTCAACGACAGCGCAGCTAGCCAACCTGTCCGCTCTTTTATTTTCCCGTACACCCGCATGCCCAGGGACATAGACAAATGTGACCTTACGTATTTTTTACTTCTGCAATGACTCTAACCATTGCATGCATACAGAGCCCGCCTCCACTTTTTTTTTTTTTTTTATCATGCTTATCGAATCACTGAGTATACAGGCATGGGTGTAGTCTTGTGACTCTAACCAGTTGAATGCCCGGGTCACTGCCATCAATTCCATCGTCATGCTACTAGTGGTCATGACGTATGCACTACTGTCTTCTTTGACCATTCTGTCTGCCGAGCAGGCTGTAAATACCTATGCACTTCTTTGGTGTCGTATAACAGATCCGTCTGTGTAGATGACTGCATCTTTCTCATCGGTGTTATCGCAGATGAGACCGTTGACCTCCGCATTGACTATGACTGAGTTCTGTTCCCTACTTTTCCTGTCGAGTGTTAAACATAACTTGTTCACAGAACAGCCAGCGAGTAGAGGAACACTTTTCAAATGGAAGCGGGGCAGTTCGGCTTGTTTCATTAGCTGTAGGTGTATTCATGACCTTAAACACCTCTCTATAGGCTTCTCGTCGTAAGTCACTGTGGCTAAACCATTGAGGTATATCTGAAAGCATAAATCCAATATTTGAGAGCAGTTTGGCCATTGCATAACATATGTGCCAGTGAATGTCAAACACATCTTAGTTGTACACATGAAAGAGATACATCACTCAATCTAAACAACATAGAATTGTTGCACCCAACCATGTTTGATGCACCATCTGATACAAACAATCTGGACCAACATCTCGTTGATTTGAGTTACGCAATATGCCCTGATCAGTGAATTGAGTTTTATCATCGGCGTGGACGGACGGCACACATACGGTTTGAAATGTTTGAAGATTCGGATTCGGTCGGATTTTGGTTTGTTTGGATAGCAAGTGTAAATATATAAATAAAAAGCCAAAAATAAAACCAAATAAGTCAACCAAAAAAAAATAAATAATAATTTTAAAAAATAACTTAAGCCAGCCACCTTGAAAAAGCCACATTTCTTGAGTCTGGCTTTAAAAAAGTCAAGTTGACAGCCCTGCTGTTTGCCAGATTTTCATTTAAGCCAAACAGCGCTAGTTAAAAAGCCAAAGAGCAAACAAATAATAGTTTTTGAAAGCCAAAGGAAAAAATATTTGCCATCAATTTTCCTGTGACTGCGATGGGTACTCTTTCTTCTTTTCTGCCACCCTCCAAGTAAGTTATTATCTCAAACGATGACGATAAGATAGACCGTCCGATAACAATTTTGCTGTAAAGAAAATATGCCACCCAAACTGAGACTAAAGTTCTCATTGTACAAACTCTAAACGTAACTGTGGCATAAAACACTGGTTCTAAACGGATGCTCTAAATTGAAAAAAACGAAAACTTGTATGTTCAAAAACTGTTCAAAGTCACTCAAAACTCTTAAGGAATAGACTCCAAGCTGCTAAACTTTCAAGACTCTTCAAATCAAACTTTCAAGACTCTTCAACTCAAACTTTCAAAACTCTTCAACTCAAACTTTCAAGACTCTTCAACTCAAACTTTCAAAACTTTTCAACTCAGACTTTCAAGACTATTCAACTCAAACTTTCAAGACTCTTCAACTCAAACTTTCAAGACTCTTCAACTCAAACTTCCAAGACTCTTCAGCTCAAACTTTCAAGACTCTTCAACTCAAACTTTCAAGACTCTTCAGCTCAAACTTTCAAGACTCTTCAACTCAAACTTTCAAGAATCTTCAACTCAAACTTTCAAGACTCTTCAACTCAAACTTTCAAGACTCTTCAACTCAAACTTCCAAGACTCTTCAGCTCAAACTTTCAAGACTCTTCAACTCAAACTTTCAAGACTCTTCAACTCAAACTTTCAAGACTCTTCAACTCAAACTTTCAAGACTCTTCAACTCAAACTTCCAAGACTCTTCAACTCAAACTTTCAAGACTCTTCAACTCAAACTTTCAAGACTCTTCAACTCAAACTTTCAAGACTCTTCAGCTCAAACTTTCAAGACTCTTCAACTCAAACTTTCAAAACTTTTCAACTCAGACTTTCAAGACTATTCAACTCAAACTTTCAAGACTCTTCAACTCAAACTTTCAAGACTCTTCAACTCAAACTTCCAAGACTCTTCAACTCAAACTTTCAAGACTCTTCAACTCAAACTTTCAAGACTCTTCAACTCAAACTTCCAAGACTCTTCAACTCAAACTTTCAAAACTTTTCAACTCAGACTTTCAAGACTATTCAACTCAAACTTTCAAGACTCTTCAACTCAAACTTTCAAGACTCTTCAACTCAAACTTCCAAGACTCTTCAACTCAAACTTCCAAGACTCTTCAGCTCAAACTTTTAAGACTCTTCAAATGATTGTTTAGGCGGCGGATCACTAAATATGATTATGATAATTATTTGATTTTCGGATGTTGTCGGAATAAATTCCGCAATGCGTGAGTTTTATCTAACCCTTTCTCTCATGCCCGCTATTTTGCGATAACCCAAGTTTAGATTCTCATGCAAATTGTGTTGCTGGACGGGTACAAAGAATGACTGGTAATGCCTTTTTTCGAATCCTAGACGAATGAATTATCACTTCTGTGGTAAGAATATTTAAAAAACAAAAAACAAAAATAAAAGCAGATAAACAACATAAATTATTGTCAGCTGCTTTACATTTTTAAAAAAGCCAAATTTCTTGTATAAAAGATTTGTAAAAAACCAATCTGGCAACTCTGAAAAATATAGCAGAAGAAAGCCAAACATTTATTATTCTTGGACTTCATGTTTTAAATATTTAATCGGTCCATCTTTTGCGTTCTATGGAGTTTTGTCAATTCCTCTTTTAATTATTCTCCAAGTTGTCCTTGATTCTACATCTTGTAGTTCTATTGTTTTTGCCTGTTATTTTTGTTTCTTTTGTTTGGTTGTGTATCATCTTCATGTTTCTGTGGGGTGATCGTCACCATTTTATCGCATGTGTCGTCTACAACTTTGTCTCTTCACTTTCTCTGCTACCGCTCATGGCTTCTAACTTTGAAGTTTTAATATAAAAATGGCCTGAAAAATACTGGACATTAGGTGTCAAGATTGGAATATGAAGTCATGAGAGAAGAGAACGACAAGAGTTAAACCCACATGCGTTTCAAGAACTATAGTCCGTTTCATAAGTCGTGCCCAACTTTTAAAATCGATATCTTTTAAACCGCTTTTTATAAGCTTTTCAAAATTTGCATGTAAAGTTATAATGATTAGAACCCAACAGGGAATTAATTTCATTAAAAAAAACATTTGGTTATTATTGTTGCTTATTTGATTTATATAAATTTATAACGACCCATTGATGTAGTCAAAACTTAATATTTACAGTATTTAAGTTAAAAATAGCGATTAAAAATCCATACACGGTCAAATTGACGATTTTGCACGCTTTCAACGTGGGTTTTCTGACACAATTAGACACTTGTAGAAAACACGAGGCATTGTGTGTTCCATTTCCGTTCATTCAACTTCCGGTATATGGTGGATAGGTGGCAGGAACCATTGAAGGCTATGTCTGAAAAATGTTCCTTGGTGCAGTTTCCTCATATTCCAAGTCCGGATGTTGTAGGAGCTACTGAGTTAAGTGCTCTGTGCACACCGTGAGCTGTGTGTCTCATCCGTTTTGATCATGTTTTGATATTCCAATTGTTTACGATGAATGATGATATCGTATGACAGGGAACAGTTGGTTGTGTTCACTTTCTGCACGGTGTCGCCTTATGTCTTTTGGCGTGTGCTGAGACTGCTACGATGAGGACTACAGTTACCTTTCTTTGTTTGGGAGATGAGATTCGGATGATTACGTTGGCATGGGCGGTTGAGCAATTATGGATTTTAATTCGTTTGCAGTGACACCGGAGCCTTCCATAAGCAAATAACAAATCAATCCTGAAAGGATTCTCTCTCTCTCTCTCTCCCGTCCCAGTAGTGACCAACACAACCTACTTCGAGATGTGCACTTTTATCACAGATTTCTCCTCACGCTCAACTTCTATCTCCCCCATTCTTCACAGCAAGATCGGATTGGAACCCACGCACCGTGGCCGCTAGCCTTAAAACATTATCTACATATTACTTCTTATGAGATCCAACAACCACACACTGCGACTCCATCAACCTTACCCTCCCTGAGTTTCAGCTCTTCGTCGCTGTCACGATATTGCCAGTTGATGACGATGGTACTGCACCTGTCTAGCATAAAGATTGAGTTATTTGCGGGTCATCATCATCGCATTCCGAACGTGTCCATGGGTGCTCAGATCCCCTCCTCAGCAAGTCCCGCAGTGTCAGCGACTAACGACTCCAGTTCTGTGTTGGTTGATAAGTCTTCTTATACGGCCACTAAGTTTCTCGTTTCTGACTGTGCCCATCTTAACTCTCAGCATAAAGATGTGTGTGTTCAAGAAGTAGAATAAGAACTCTCAAACTCAACACGTTATCAATCTTGCTGTAGTCTAATGATAAACAAATAACCACGTGGTTGTTAATACTGTTGTATCTGAGCCCGTCATCTTCTCCCAAGTCTTTTGTTAAAATATGCCAGCTTTTTCAATGGTTGATGTTAAACTAAGTCAGTCCAAACTTGCCACAGCCTGTAACATATCTCTGAAATGGAGCTACTCTCTAATCAACACAAATAAATGTTCTGTACATGGATTGTTTCTCTAGAATGAATGGACTTCCGTTTCCAAGATGGCGGATCTAGTCCACGTCCTCTCTATCGCTGCAGAAAATGCACCCAAGGTCTGATTAATTTCGGATCTTCATTGCACTTTTCTGCGTAAAAGTCAAAATGATGATATGCTTGATACATCTGTGTCGCTAAGACGAGGTCGTAGGTCGACAACAGTCCGTTTTTGACGAATCAAGTGTTGTGAGTGAGACATTCCACCGTCCAGACTTCATCTGTGCTTTACGTCACATTAGTGCTGTTCAAGACCGTTATTGGGATTCTTTGACGCAAGTTATTTCCACGTTACACATTAATGTAAACTACTTCGTCAGTCGCAGTTTTGTCTCTTTGGGGAAGTTGCTTCGTGTATTGTTCGTCGTAGACTGTTTACACTTGAGTAATCAGACATAAGTCTAAAGGTATCGAGATTATGAGTTTGGCGACATTGTGTCCTACGTCATCGTATTGGTTCCCTAAACCGGCCGTGCGCAAATCTTACGGTCTGCTGTTTGATGTGCAACAAGAATAAATTGACGACTGACTGTGTGTCTATATGTTCGGAATTGGAGTCATCAACGATGGCCTAACATCATCAAGTGCTACGACGATCATCATTTTCGGGAGGACGTGACTTACCGGTATATGGGGATAGGCGGCGGGAACAAATGGAGGCTATGCATGAAATGTGTTCCTTGTTGCAGTTTCCTCATATTACAAGTCGCATGTCTGTGTTAGTCACCTCTAGTGACTCGGGCAGATGGTGCTCGTAAACCTGGGAAGGCCGACCATCTAAGGGCAGAATCCCCCGACAGAAAAGATCAACTGCTGCCTTGCAGGAAGATTGGGGACAATCAAAGGCTAAGGAAAGCAAACCTGAAAAAATGCTGGCTGAAATCGGATGCACTGGACCACTGGCGCAGAACACAGTGCAACGTATTAACGGGTGTTCAGTCAGAGTGGATCTGACAGACTCTAATTGTGATGTTCTGTCTGTGGGGGCGATCAACACACTTAGCCTGACAGCTGACTTCATATGAGAGTCTGGAATCCTTACTCTGATTGAGTCCTGAACGCAGAGAGAGAGAGAGAGAGAGAGAGAGAATGATCTCTCCTCTGATGTGTACAAACTGGCACCTTCAAGGTTTATTACTCTAGGACTCAACGTCCACATGTTTTCACAAATTAATGAAGGATGTCTGTACGTTACAAAACTCAGGGCTACATCTAGTAAGAGCATATGTTTCTCTAAAATGTTGACATCAAAATCAACAGGGTGGATATATCTTGTATGTCCATTCATGTGAGGTAAATGTTGAAACAAGCTCATGAGTTCAAATACCCCAGGATAGTTGTTAACTTTGCATGGCAGGTTAGAGATGAGATACACATTGTTCAGGCAAAAACCGTGTTCCAAAACATGAGATAATGTGTGACACAGCATCGTCACCGTTTGTGTGTGGGGTGTGTGTCAATGGGACCCTAGGAGATGTGTGACACAGCATCGTCACCGTTTGTGTGTGGGGTGTGTGTCAATGGGACCCTGGGAGATGTGTGACACAGCATCGTCACCGTTTGTGTGTGGGGTGTGTGTCAATGGGACCCTGGGAGATGTGTGACACAACATCGTCACTGTTTGTGTGTGTGTGTCAATGGGACCCTGAGAGATGTGTGACACAACATCGTCACTGTTTGTGTGTGTGTCAATGGAACCCTGGGAGATGTGTGACACAACATCTTCACTGTTTGCGTGTGTGTCAATGGAACCCTGGGAGATGTGTGACACAACATCGTCACTGTTTGCGTGTGTGTCAATGGAACCCTGAGAGATGTGTGACACAACATCGTCACTGTTTGTGTGTGTGTGTCACTGGGAACCCTGTGATATCAGGCAAGAAATTTGTTGGAGCAACTCAAAACAAGACCTCAAAAGATGTGGGTTTTTCTTTTCTTGGGGAAAAGTATCCTTCCTCATTTGTCTTTCAGAGTCGAGGGGGGAGATAATTTGCGGTCTGTTAACCTGTCATGCTGTTATGTTTCCTAGTGTTTCTAAAATTCAGTCAATTCATGCTTTTTTGTGATCGGCTCTTGAGTCTGATTTCTCCAAACGTTTATTGAGGGCTCGTTGTGATGTGATCTTTCTGTCTTATCTGTTGTATCTTTATGTATTCTATGGCGGAAATTATTCCTAGCTTTTTTTCTCAGTTCTCATTTCTGATCTTATATCTCGGGCTGTTTCCTGTCATGCGTCTAACATTTTATTTTTCTTATTGTTGTGAGTCCAGCATTGGCAGCACAACGTTGGGATGAAGATTGTAAAGACGTCAAATGTAAAAATAGTTCTGGATATAATTAATGACGATCAGTTTTGGTTTGCTTCTCCGCCTGCAAAATGGCTGGACATTGAGTGTATATTGTTCCACAAAACAGGTTTTGTTTTAATCTAAATAAAAAAGAAACGGAGGAAAGAACATTGGCGGCAGCTGAGTTGAAGACTCAGATATACGAAATTTGGCTTTAAAATAACCAAACTGGCAACCTATGTGCTGTATTACGCCACTGCTATAAATAGTCCCATATAGATATACTGCTCTCAACTTATCTCATCATTATTGAACTGGTGCCAAAACTATCTATCTATCTATTGTCCTTTCGAGCCGAAGACGGCACATAGGGCAGAACCACAATTTCAAAAACAGAAACATTGCGTGTCAAAATGGCACATATTGCAGAGATCACTGCTTCTAAAATCTATGGCTCTGTTTCCATAAAAATACTTTTTACAATGACAGCTTGTCAAGCCATCGATCAACCTCCTTAGTCGCCTCTTACGACATGCCTGGAAGGTCACAGCGTCACTATTCTTTACTTCCCTCATAATGAGGCCCCGGTAACACGTTACGTGAAAACTATAAGTTACATCACAGTGATTTTTTATCAATGACGCAAAAATAGTGATATTTCTCAAGCCACAGATACAACATTATGTGTACATCAGCGAGCTCCTTTGATATTTTAAGACTATTTCAAATAAGTTGATTCTACCTTTAGATTTTACAGTAAATACGTTAATTTTTAGCTCAATTCTTTTCAGAGGTGTATCCACATAATAATTTTATCATTCAAGTAATTGTGTGTGTGGCCTGTTATTTATAATCGCAAACATGATTAGGTCACCATTAGACCCCAGGGTGTTCTAACTGCACCCCAAATTGAACATTGATAGACGCATTTTGATATATAAATATATTTGTTGCCATTGTACATACACTTAACCATTTACTCAATATTGTACATACACTTAACCATTTACTCAACACTGTACATACACTTAACCATTTACTCAACATTGTACATACACTTAACCATTTGCTCAACACTGTACATACACTTAACCATTTGCTCAACACTGTACATACACTTAACCATTTACTCAACATTGTACATACACTTAACCATTTACTCAACACTGTACATACACTTAACCATTTGCTCAACATTTTACATACACTTAACCATTTGCTCAACACTGCACATACACTTAACCCTTTACTCAACATTGTACATATACTTAACCATTTACTCAACATTGTACATACATTTAACCATTTACTCAACACTGTACATACACTTAACCATTTACTCAACATTGTACATACACTTAACCATTTACTCAACATTGTACATACACTTAACCATTTGCTCAACACTGTACATACACTTAACCATTTACTCAACACTGTACATACACTTAACCATTTACTCAACATTGTACATACACTTAACCCCATTACTCAACATTGTACATACACTTAACCATTTACTCAACATTGTACATACACTTAACCATTTGCTCAACACACGCTTAATCATCCCAGACTGTTATTCAGTCTGTCAACAAAATATGGTCTTCATCATTCCGATGCACCGTCTTTATTCTTTCATGTGCATCACGATACGAAATGTAGGGTGACATGTTTACATTCTTGATCTCCCACTTCTAGAGAGAGAGAGAGAGTAAGGATTTTCTGAGCAGCTCCAGCCATTGCTGACACACAATATCCATTTTACACCAAAAATGACAAAAGGAAAAGGTAGCCGATTTACAAGAGTAAAAATCATGGATGGGGCAGGCTCATGACTTAGATCAACTTTTATCTCTCTCTCTGTCTCTGCGATCAAGACTCAATCAGAGTAGGATTCCAGATTCTCTCATGAAGTCAGCTGTCTGTTTAAGCGAATCGATTGCCCCATATAGTTTCTCTTCCATGGAGGTGGGTGTGGACCACATTGCTCTTCTCAGGTCTGTGTACTGGGGGCAATCCTGTAGAACATGTTTTGTAGTCATATTGTTCAGTGTACAGTGGCATAGGCTGGTTGTACCTATTTTGAATTTGGTGAACATGTGATTTCTCATTCTATTGTGGCCAGTGCGTAGGCAAAGTATGATGACTTGATCCCTCCTTGATAGTTGATGGTATCCGTCCCTCTCGTTATGCTTTGGGTGTTCTCGCTCCCCATTTTTCATGGAACTGACCCTTGAGGATGGATTTGGCTTCATCATAACTGAGCGGATGGTTCTCTTGTGGTAATCTCCCTCCCTCTTTAGCTAATTTGTATGCGCGTTCGTTCCCATGTATATTACAGTGTGATGGTATCCACTGAATGACTGCTCTCTCGAAGTTATTGCATAGCTGGTCTAGGGCTGTTCTCAAAGTCTTCTAGTTCATTGTTCTTGGGGATCTTTAGAGCTGATAGTAATGACAGTGCATCAGTCAGAATCACCAATTTATTGTGCATGTTATTTTTGTGTTGAGTAGCCAGTGTTGCAGCATCTCTGATGGCCTCAGTTTCTGCTTTAAAGTTGTTTGAGAATTTTCCAGTAGCTATTGACTTGGTGATCTCGTCCTGGTTATTCAGCATCAAGAACACACCACCCCCTCCATTTCTGGTGGCATTTGTAGCAGAGCCATCTGTGTATATGTGAGACCAAGAGTCCTGTGGGTAGGTATCGTGTATGTGTTTTTCTGCTACGTGTTTTCTTTCTGTGTCTGTTGAGGTTATTTTTCTTATTGTTCTTGCATCTAGGGTCCAGGACTGGCATTGGTAGCACAACGTTGGGATGAAGATTGTATTGTAGAGTGCCCGTTTTGCCTCTAGAGTTATTTCCTTGTTGGACAATAGGAGTGATAACTGTCCAATTATTTGACAAGCTTTGTTGAATCTTGAGTCTATTTCTGCTGTTTGTGAATTGCCGTTTGTCACTAGACTTCCTAGGTATTTGAATTCCTCTACATGTTTTAGTTGCCTGCCTTCTATAGTTATGTTAATGTCCTGTTTTACTTTTGCGACATTCTTGACTTCTGTTTTGTTGATTTTCATGTTGTATTTTGTGCCTGAGATGTTGAGTTTGTTTAAGTGTTCTTGTAGGTCTTCTATTGTTTCATGTATTAGTGCCTGATCGTCTGCAAATAAAAGCTCGTTGATCTCCTCTGTCTCTGATGGGTTGGCTAGCTTGCATATATGGTCCATGTATGTAATAAACAGTAGGGGGGAGAGTACGCACCCCTGTCTTACACCTGATCTAACTTCAAAGTGGTCTGTGTAGCCTGCTGCTGTTCTGACTGTGCAGCTGCTGTTGATGTAGAGACTTTTTAATTAGGTTGGTTAGATGTTGGCTTATGAATATTATTGTGGAGGGAAATTTCTGAGGCGACAGATCAGCAAATCATTTCAGAGGAAGAGGTATGTTTACAGCACTCAGAAAAAAAATCATGAAAATCAACAACAGAAAAAAACAAAGAACAAAAGATGGTACAAAGAGGAATTTTTAGGAGTAATGATTTGATCCTGTTTCTGGGTTGCTATTGTTTGATTCTGTTGATTGTGATTTTTCTCAGAGTGTTGTAAACATACCTCTTCCCCTGAGATGATTCGTCAAACTAAACCGAATGGACAAAGAAGAAAACAAAGATTTGAAAATGAAGAAATAACTATTGAACACAATTTGAACAATTGTATTGGGACACGCTAAAAAAGACACAGTCTAATAGACATAGGCTTGTGGGGAAAACCACAAGATAGACCTACCAAACAAAACATTAAAGACAAAAATAACAAAACAATTTGTCATTAAAATCATATACATATTTTATAATACAACAGATAAATAAATGGCTTGGTGTGGTCACTCCACGATAGCCAACCTTCGGTACGGAGACGGCACTTGATGATGGTTGCCACTACCTGAAGCAGAGAGGAAATGGTGCAGTGATGGTTGTGCTGGTTTCTTCATCACTTTCAGTGCTCCTGTACTCCTATATCCTTGAGTCATCTCAGTTTGCCTCCCTTGAGTTAATGATGTTTTATTTTAGGCTGATTGGCCAGTTTTCTCGTTATAAAAAAATCTCTTCTCTGTAGGTTCTCATCATCAGAAACTCTCTTCTTTGTAAATTCTCACTTATCAGAAATTCTACACTTTGTGATTTCTCACTTAGAAATTCTTATCTTTGTGAGTTCTCACTGTAAAAACTCACTTCTTGGTAAATTCTCACTGATCAGAAATACTCACTTATCAGAAATACTCTTTTTGGTAAATACTCACTTATCAGAAATACTCTTTTTTGGTAAATTCTCACTTATCAGAAATTCGCTTCTGTGCGAACCCTTTCAATGTCAGAGGTTCTTTGTGAGCAATCACTGTCTTCCAAAAACACTTCATTTAGAAGCTACACAATCACAGAACATTTCAGCTTTTAATCCGTATAAGAATTTTTCCACCTTCTGGTCTGCAGTGGACTGATGTGTCCCTGAGGTGGAAAATACAAATATTATATGGCATGCACTGGATGATGGTGAAAAAAAAAAATAGGATACAAATGTCATGATACTGGTAAAACACATCTGAGTTATCTTTCATTTAAATGTGCCATGGCTTAGGAAATAAATATATGAGTTATCTGCCACTTACACATGTCATGACATTACCAGTACACAATTGAGTTATTTGTCATGTACACACATCATACGAGGAAATTAGAGAAATCGTCAATCAACCACTAATATCTTCAGTAATAAAGAAAAGACGATGGTCATATGTTGGACATGTGATGAGAAGAGATAATAATCGAATAGCAAAGCAAGCTCTCATATGGGAAACAACAGGTAAAAGAAAAAGAGGAAGACCCAGGGAGACACTGAGAAGAACATTGATGAGAGAGGCAAGAGCAGCAGGAATCGGCTCCTTCAATGAGATAGAACTGCTTGCACAGAACAGAGACAGATGGCGAGATTTGATAAAATATCTTTAAAAGAAAACTGCTAGAACCAAAAATTCATATAGGAGAAGGTGTATCTTGGTCTACGCCCTATGGGCCGGTTACGGCTCGAAAGGTCAATAGATAGATAGACACACATCATGACATTACCTGTGCACATCTGAGCTATCTGTCATGAACACATCATGACATTACCAGTAAACACCTGAGTTATATGTCATGTAAACACATCATGACATTACCTGTACACACCTGAGTTATATGTCATGTAAACACATTGTTGTCTGTCTGTAGGAGCCAGCATGTTTGAGCCCATCTTCTAGCACCAAGTCTCTCTTTGATCCCCACTTGCTTGACCACACCAGTTTGTTTCTGAGTCTCCACTATGAGACGGTGGAATGTCTTGATTAGCACTGATTATTTGATCTTGAAAGCCAGAGGTCAGCTATGAGTTGCTAACAACTTTCAGTTCTTTATGCTATCATTAAATGTTTGTATTTATAATGTGTGTAGTTTGTTATACCTGATGAATGTATGAATGTTTTTGTTGTAGTTTGTCTTATCTGTTAGTTTACCTGCTCCATGCCACTGTGTGTTTATATCTTGAATGTTTCCATCAAATAACCTCTATTATATTTGCTTGCTTGCATTTACCCGATGACTAAAGGAATGCACCTCTTCATCATCTGCTCTTAAAAAGATCTTAAGTGGGCATGCCTCATTTTGTTGTGGTTTGCAGTATAGCTGTGTTATTTGCACCTTTCGGCCCAACACATCCAACTTCAGCATGATATTTTTGAGAACCGAGTTTCTACCGTCTTCAATCCCTATTCGCTTGGCCAGACTAGACAGGTTAGTCTGTTACTGGAGCCACCATGGAGAAGTAGAGTAGGGTCTGGATGGTTCTGGTTCATCAATCCTGGCACAAACCATCAGCTGTGAGTCACTGACAACTTCCTGCTCTGCTGCTGTGAGGCGTGCACTGGCTTCCCAACAACAGTTTTGAGAAAAGAAACAAAGTTGCCCCTGTATTGTATATACAATTAAACATTCTTTTTGCATTCTGTTTTAAATTGAAATAATTATTTGACCAAATCTATCAATTTACATGTTCAATTATTCAACAAATATAATTCTACCACTCAAAGACAAACCTAACCTCACTTCCTTTGACAACAAAATCTCTGGAGTGATCTTACCTGACTACTCGACAGCTTTCTCTCAACCACCTGTTGTAAATAAAAGACAAGTCAGAGATGTGCACCAACTCAAAGCTTTCTTCATCTTAGAATTGTCCCGTTAAGTAGATGTAAATACATTGTGATGCTCGTTTATGGCAGAGCTGCGAAGTCTGTGTTTCCGACCCAACACATCTATCTTCAGCATGAAAGTTAAATTTGCATAAAACTTTTTGCCCAGAAAGCGGCCACGTTTGGCTTACTCCTTTTGACTTTAACTGCCAAAGATTCCTTAATGTGCATGACTCATTTTTCGGGACATGTTCTTTAACTGAAATATGACTCAATTGAGCTCTTTGCCCTGACAAAAATAGCATTTGTAACCTACATTCAGGACTCATGTCTAGACAGCTTTCATTAGATTTTCCCACATTCCCACTATAAAAATAATTATTGTTTACATACTGCCACTGACATTGCTGCATCTGTTGTTTCAGTTCATCTCACAAAATACTAAAATAGCAATTGCTGCCTAAAAGCCCGGTGTTTATGACTTTCATTTTACCGGCTCCATAAGCAAAAATATATAGATCAACTTCCAAGACAAATTTTACAAAATTGAAATGTTAAAAAAAATTATGACTTTCACTTTTACTCACAGAAACAATCAAGAGGTAAATTATTGTATAAATAAATATAGCCATTCAATGTTAATATGAGAGATTAAATGTGAATTAAGAAGATTGAAATATAAATGCTATAGTCTAAATCAGGGGTGGCCAAATGGCGGCCCGCGGGCCGGATCCGGCCAGCCAGCCTAGTTTTCTTGGCCCGCGAAGCTCCACAGACTTACTTCATTTTTTACCCCTAATAGCGGATTTCTCCTGGTTTTAATCCGTGTCGGAGTTAACTCTTCTATCGTTCAAGAATACACAATTTGAAAATCTCTGTCAATTTCTCGCAACAGCTAGATTGGCAACATAATTTCAAATAACACACACACACACACTGCACAACTAATGGTGCCGACAATATTCAAAGTCTTTGCTTCGAGTTAGTACCGCAAAGTTGCTTTATTGTCAGTGCGGTGATAGCGTCAGATCTTTGGCTCAACATTTGTCGTCTGGACTTGTGGTGGCTCTTTCATTTCGCGGTAAGGGGTTAATGAGGTTGGGAGGGACAGGGGTGAGGGGACTTCGTAGCTCTAATTCTGTCTTTGAAGTTACATTCAAAATGTTTCACTGTTCGCCTTCATTCCCTTTGATCCCATCGTCTTGTCTTGTCCATAAAATGACTGCAACGTGTTTATTTGGTCACAATCTTTTGATTTCATTGTCAAACACAAGTCTGTGTATAACTGTCAAATCTGGACTTATTTTCGATAGTGGACCAACATTCTGTGACTTTTAACTTTGATGTGAGATTTTGTATTAAATCATGTTAAAACGTAGAAAAGTTGATTGTGAAAATCGCATATTTAAACCTGAATGGGAATTAGATTATTTGTTCATCTTCAATAAGGATAGTAAACCTCAGTGCTTAATTTGCGTTCAAGTGTTAGCCGTTTTGAAGGAATATAATTTAAAACGGCACTATGCCACACATCATCAAAACATGTATGAGAAACATAGCATTGAAGCTAGGAAGCTTTTGGTTGAACAGCTGAAGACAAAGTTGAATCAACAGCAAAGTATGTATACAAAGGGCAATAAAATTAAAGAGTCATCGATCATTGCATCATATACAGTTACCTATGAGCTTGCAAATCTAAAAAACCCTTTACTGACGGAAATTTTGTGAAGAAATGTGCGATTCAAATGGCAAAGGCATTCGGTCAAGAAAAAATAGCCAAAGAATTTGAATCTGTGCCTCTTTCAAAACAAACTGTAGCCAGAAGAACAGAAGACATCAGTCTGCAACTGTCTCAAAGTTTAAAATCTTGTATTGAAAACTGCTCATATTTTTCGCTCGCGATTGATGAAAGTACTGACATCACTGACACTTGCCAGCTTCTTATTTTTGTTAAAGTTATCCAGGAGGATTTTACTGTTATTGAAGAATTGTTGAAAGTTTGCTCTTTGCATGACACTTGTAGAGGGACAGACATATTTTCTGCAGTTCATAGTGCCGTAGATGAAGTAGGTGGTTTTGGAAAGTTGTCTGCAGTGTGTACTGATGGTTGCAAAGCTTTTATTGGTTCAAATACTGGTTTTGTTGGACTTCTAAAGCAAAACAAAATTAACGTACCTACATTGCATTGCATAATTCATCAAGAGGCCCTTTGTGCAAAGTCCATAAATCTAAAAGACACCATGGCTACTGTTGTGAAAATAACAAATTTGATAAGAGGAGGACACCAGTCTTTAAATCACAGGAAGTTTTTATCATTTTTAGAGGAAGTAGATTCTAGCTACGGTGATCTCCTGCTTTATACAGAAGTAAGATGGCTTAGTCGAGGGAAATGTTTAATAATATTTTTTGAACTGAAGAATGACATTTATGACTTCCTGCGAGAGAACTTACCATGCTCCATTGATCTTCAACATGCACTCAAAGACATTAATTTCCTTCATAATCTGGCATATCTCACAGACATCACACAACATTTGAACATATTGAATTTGCAGCTACAAGGGGAAAAGCAAACCATTTTTCAATTGATGGGATATGTTGATGGTTTTAAAAAGAAGCTGAATCTATTTAGACTTTCTTTGCAAAAAAATGATCTGTTCCATTTTTCAAGTTGTAAGCAGTTGTTGTCAGAGATAGAAAGTGCAAACTTCAGTAAGTACGCAGCTGACATTGAACATTTGATTTGTGAATTTGATCGACGATTTCAAGATTTTGAAATGTTTCGTCCGCAAACGGAACTTTTTAATAACCCAATTAAGTGCACAGTGGAGTGCCAGCCATCAGATCTTCAACTAGAGTTGTGTGACCTTCAGTGTGACCCCTTCCTCAGTACTGTAAAGGCATTAGGAGCTGACTTCTGGAAATTGCTACCAAATGAACGTTACCCGTGTCTGAGAAAATGGGCACTAAAGATGTGCTCTATATTCGGCAGCACATATCTCTGCGAGACAACATTCTCTTCCATGAAGTTAATTAAATCTAAGACCAGGAACAGAATGACCGATTCGACATTGTCCCATACTCTCCGAATCGCCACGTCAAAAATGGAAGTGGACTTCAAATCTCTGGTGGAAAGCTGTGACAAGTCACAATCGTCGCACTGAGACATTAAAGGTAATTTTAAAATGAATAATTAATGGATTTGTTACAAATCAAATATGTAGTCAAAGTGCAAGCATTATTTATATATTACTATATCGCATAGGTCCCTACTGTCATTTTTGACGATATTCTTAAGTGTGGCCCACGGGTCTTGGCCTTGGCTTTAATCCGGCCCTCGGGCAACCTCAAGTTGGCCACCACTGGTCTAAATGCTATAGTCCAGGTGTAATTTCTCCACAAGTGGTGGCTAAACAAACATTCTGGTCTGACTTTGCAGGAGGGGATTTTGTATTTGATGTCATGACTGCATGAAACTTAAGGTACAGGTTTCAGAGAGCAAGTGTTCAGATGTGTCAAATGCACCCTGGACCACCTGTTTTTGGCTATTTTCTCAAAGGCCTTGACATTGGATCTCACTACCCAGAGACCAGGGGATGATACAATCGTAAAAAACTGTGGGTTCAATTTTGGAAAAATGTTCACTATCTGTGGCGGGAGTAAAACCCGGGACCTTCATGTTGAGAGGCCAACACCTTACCTCTAGACCAGCCAGTCCACCATTACAGCATTAATAAAGCAGAATACAGTAATGAATTTACTAAATGCTTTTCTTTCCCATCATCTGTCTATCAACTGCAGCATATACCACCATTGATGGTATATCAGGACAATAAAAGCCAGTAACCTTGCTACGGATGGTAGAAGCCATATGGAACAACCACACAGTCAAATCACACAGAAAATCTCCATAATAAAGACATACTTCAATCACATATTACTTAAACATCTGTATAATAAAGAAATATACTTCAATCACATGACACAAGATCTCCATAACTCGAGTAAAAACATCTGCATAATACAAGTAAAAACATCTCCATATTAAGAGTAAAAAACATCTGTAAAACCAAAAATTACTGTAATATAAAATACTAAACGAAAATCTGGTACCTTATCAAAAAACTTGGATAATTTGACAGCGTTGGTTGAGCCTGGAGCAAGGTGCTTCACCTGCAGACTATCCTGGATGAAGGTAAAGTATTGTGAACAAACATGATACAGACAATGAACACAAGGAGAGAAAGTGAACAAACATGATACAGACAATGAACACAAGGAGAGAAAGTGAACAAACATGATACAGACAATGAACACAAGGAGAGAAAGTGAACAAACATGATACAGACAATGAACACAAGGAGAGAAAGTGAACAAACATGATACAGACAATGAACACAAGGAGAGAAAGTGAACAAACATGATACAGACAATGAACACAAGGAGAGAAAGTGAACAAACATGATACAGACAATGAACACAAGGAGAGAATGTGAACAAACATGATACAGACAATGAACACAAGGAGAGAAATGTGAACAAACATGATACAGACAATGAACACAAGGAGAGAAAGTGAACAAACATGATACAGACAATGAACACAAGGAGATATTGTGAACAAACATGATACAGACAATGAACACAAGGAGAGAAAGTGAACAAACATGATACAGACAATGAACACAAGGAGATATGAAAATAATGACACAGCCTTAACAAACAAGATGAAAATAGCAGATCCAAGGCTGACCAATGAAATAGACGCATTGATGGAATATTGGGAACACTAGGTAGCATAATAAACACACACACCCCACCCCCAAACCATGAACCACTTTCTAGGGATATTGAAAGAGCGGACAGGCTAGCCAGATTTGCTGTCATTAAAGGTGGTCACCCAATTGATTAGGCAGACATCCTTAATACCCTCTGAGATGCAGAACTGGCATTGGATTTCACAAACAATAGTCCACATCACTCTTTCAGATGAAAGAGATAGGGGTAAAGATGGACACAGCCAGAAATGAGAGGCTCAGTGGGCACATAAGAGGACTTATCAACCAACACAGAACTGGAGGCATCAGTCACTAGATGCTGTGGGACTTGCTGAGGAGTGGATCTGTGCACCTATGGGCGTGTTTGGAGTACAATGATGATGACCCACTTATAACCCAATGATGATACCCCACTAATAACTCAATGATGATGACCCACTAATAACTCAATGATGATAAACCACAAATAACTCGATGATAAAAGGTAAGGTAAGGTAAAGGTAAAGTACGAGACTTGAACCGGCGTCTTAGCACGCGAGTTTACACCCATATGTGCTCGGCCGCCTATCCAGAAATGTTCAGATATTTCTGTATAGTGTAGCCTCAAGCATCGAAACTCAGATGCGAAGCAACATTCCTCACCTTCCAAGGGTAATACCATGGTACCCATTTCTGCCAACGGCTGGGTCGACCGTGGGGGTATTTTTTCCAACCACGAGTACAATTCACACTGCTACCAGCGGGAATCGAACATGGCTTGTCCGAACGTCGGTAGTCCAGATGGGTGGTTTTCCCAACTCGGCTACCGAGGCCCCCAAATGATGATAAACCACAAATAACTTAATGATGATAAACCACAAACAACTCAATGATGATAAACCACAAACAACTCAATGATGATAAACCACTAATAAGTCAATGATGATAAACCACAAATAACTCAATGATGATAAACCACAAATAACTCAATGATGAAATACCACAAATAACTCAATGATGATAAACCACTAATAACTCAATGATGATAAATCACTAATAACTCAATGATGATAAACCACTAATAACTCAATGATGATAAACCACTAATAACTCAATGATGATAACCCACTAATAACTCAATGATGATAACCCACTAATAACTCAATGATGATAACCCACTAATAACTCAATGATGATAACCCACTAATAACTCAATGATGATAAACCACTAATAACTCAATGATGATAACCCACTAATAACCCAATAACAATGAACCATATGTCCATTCCTTTGTACACTGGAGACTGTTAGGCATTGAGCTATGCTAATTTAATTATGCTAATTTAATCTATTTTATTATATGTTGTATCTGACACTCACTGAGATGCCACATGAAAGAGACAGCAACGTGTCTCATTTATTGAACATACAACATTACCTTAACGTGTCTCATTTATTGAACATACAACATTACCTTAACGTGTCTCATTTATTGAACATACCCTTAACGTGTCTCATTTATTGAACATACAACATTACCAAGTTAAACTCATCGGCCCCACACTCCTCAGCGATGGATGAGGCTCTCAGGGTACTCTGTTCCCTGAGGGTCTGGGCTGAATCAGCTTTGGTCCCTATGACTAGAATTGGAGTCTGGTTGCCCGCAAAATGTTCAGGGTCAAATTCATACCTGGAGACACAGACACAAAGATTTGGTCTCATTTAGGGTGCAAACAAAAATGTGGTCACACATAAAAACATATAGATGAACATATGATGGTCTTTGAGATGCCAGTGAACATACGACATCAACAATGTCAATGTTTTATCGGTGAGTACACCAAGAAAACAGTTTTCTTCCGGTTACTGCAATAATTAGTCCTCTTCACTGTCCTATCTTGAAACATTATCCCTACTTTACGATTCTGTCGTAAAAATTACCACCTAAAAAGATAAATTCTTGAAATTTGACAGTTTGCTGCGGACACACTCCCCGCTCCATAAGCCTTCCTAATTACTACTTTTGGTGACACCTTGCCTTGAGTGTTGGACTTGTTTTCTTTGATGTTGGATATTTTGTTTCAAGTGCACTATAAAAAGTACCACAGTATCGTAGAAATGAGGCTGATTTTGTTATAAACTTTGCCAATTTTAAATAAATTCATTTTATTTGCTTATGACAAGGGAAATCTCCTTGGCCGTTGGCGAGACATCAAACAGACTTTTGTAACATGGGATAGCCAGCGAATGAGGGAGCTGAACATATGGCTGGATTGATGGACTTATGGTGTTCGTGTGAACAGACAACTAATTTAAGAATTTAAGGCCAAGTAAAATAAAAACTGTTAATAAGATAAAGGAAGAGAAAAGAGAAGTGAGCAACTCACCCACTGTTTTGTTTCAGATCATCTTTACTAAGTGTTTCTGCCAGCCATTTTCTCAAGTTCTGATGTGACTTGCGATTGGTCAAATCATGGACCAGAATTATGCCTACAAAGTTAATGAATACAACAGTTAGACACATGGTTAGTTAACATTAGTAAGTTAACATGGTTAGTTAACACTAGTAAATTAACATGGTTAGTTAACATTAGTAAGTTTACATGGTTGGTTGACATTAGTAAGTTAACAAAAATAGGTTAACATGGGTAGTTAACATTACTATAATTAACTAATTTTTTATTTAACAAAATAGTACACTCCAAACTACAAGCAAAAACACAAAGTGTTCTATCTGAAGTTGTCAATGTGTTTGAGGAAAGTTTGTACTTGCAACTTACTGGTCATACACTACTTGGTTGATAAAATCAGCAAAAGACAGAGAAACTTACTGGTCATACACTACTTGGTTGATAAAATCAGCAAAAGACAGAGAAACTTACTGGTCATACACTACTTGGTTGATAAAATCAGCAAAAGACAGAGAAACTTACTGGTCATACACTGCTTGGCTGATAAAATCAGCAAAAGACAGAGAAACTTACTGGTCATACACTACTTGGTTGATAAAATTAGCAAAAGACAGAGAAACTTACTGGTCATACACTGCTTGGCTGATAAAATCAGCAAAAGACAGAGAAACTTACTGGTCATACACTACTTGGTTGATAAAATTAGCAAAAGACAGAGAAACTTACTGGTCATACACTACTTGGTTGATAAAATCAGCAAAAGATAGAGAAACTTACTGGTCATATACTACTTGGTTGATAAAATCAGCAAAAGACAAGAGAAAATTACAGGTCATACACTACTTGGTTGATAAAATCAGCAAAAGACAGAGAAACTTACTGGTCATACACTACTTGGTTGATAAAATCAGCAAAAGACAAGAGAAACTTACTAAGTAACTTCACAGCCTGGGATCCACAGTGTGGCCAGGTTTTTGCTGACAATTTTGACCAAACAGCAGCCAAATTTTATGGCTTACTCCTTTTTATTGTAACTACCAAGGGATCTTTAATGCGAATGACTGTGCGCAAGCCCCCCCCCCCCCAATTTATTGCTGTTATCCAAGAGGGCTAGACATCTCACCATCCAACAGTTCAGGGGAGGGCAATGTCATGAAGAAACCACGGATTAATTGTTCCTACTTGTGAAAATCACTTTTGAACCAAGGTCTTTGCAGTCCAGAGGTTGGCATCATTCCTCTAGACCATCCAGTTCAAGTATAAATGATGATGGACCATTGAGGCAATACAACATGACCGTCAGCTCAAAAGTAATGCCACTGTAGAGCTGTGGTTAATGAATGAGATCAAGTGGATGGGTTCAATCCTACCCCCCTCTGACTGGCCAACTTATGGGTACACAAAGCCATAAATGGGTACCTGATATGTATTTCTGGAAAACTAAAAACTGGACTGGTATAGTACTGACATTTCCCAAAATAGTTTTGATGGTAAAATAAAAAGATCAGCACTAATGTCATGATGACCACACCGATGTGGTTCGTTTTTTGTTCAAAAGTAGGCAATCATCCCAGGTGGAGAAACAAGTTTTCTTCCAGCAATCAAAAAGTAGGTCAGATATATTTTCCCAGTCGTGTCAGAGATAGATGACAAAAATATAAGTCCTGTGCTCAAATTTAGCAAATACAAGAAGCACTAACAGTAGAAAGTTGAAAACGTAGGCTGCATGACACTGCCAAGGACAAATGTTAAAATATATATTTGTACTGTCATCACTGACTTCATATGTCTCGAGGTATGGAAAGAACCTTCACTTTAATGTAGCTAAAATGGTGATACGTAACTTTCTTCAACTACCTTGGGAACCTTCAACAGTAAAGCCATTTACTCATCTCATGTGCTCCATTAAGGGGCTGCAGAACTAATGATCTAACTAATTGATGATCTATAGAGGAAGAACTGTTTGATTGGACAAAATGCTGACAACAGTTATGTTTCTTTGAATGTTTCTAATAATCCATCAGTTCACAGTTCTTTCTTCAATGATCACCATGCGATGACACTCCACACATTAATAAATAAATTAATTTGTTTTGTTTTTTTTCAAGAAGGATCAGGGCACCTATGAGTGTGCCTGAAGTGCAGCGATGATGATCCCAACAAAATATCTGAGATAAAAAGTCTACTGCAAGCATTGCAACTTCTGGCCGTTAATTATGATCGCCTTCAAGTGCGACAGGAATTTGGGAGATTTTCTGGTTGGGAGCCATCTCCCCTGCTCTGACCATCAACACTTGGATGCGGTCCCTTGTGGTCATAACTGTATCACCTGCGCCTATGTGCTCTGCACTGACTCTGTTTTATTCCTGAATGGACGGTTCGAAATTAAGCATGGCCTTACATGTGTGTCCCGAAATATCATTTATGCCATCATATACCAACGATGCCACATGATTTCTGAGTCTGGGAGACGATTAGCATAAAGATTTTGTGAACATCTTCGAGATATTCAACAGAATACTGGCACTCCAGTGTCTTCCCATTTCAATTCCTCAGATCATAAGGGCAAAGACGACATCCATATCACTGGTATTGTCCTTTGCCACTCTGGCGACCACAGCCAGTTTGCTTTGGAGAATCGTCTTATAGTCCAGTTTGGTTCGCTGACCCCACGAGGCATGAATGTATCTCACTCATAGTTTCCCTTTAGTTGCTCCTTCCCTATTGCATAGCCTTCTCTTTTGCCCATGTTTTGGCACTTTAGTCTATGCCATGCTATTCATAGTTCTCCTCCACTAGACACCACTGCGATACTTCGATGGACTCCTATTCCTCTTTTGTCTGTGCTACTTACCTTTCATGTTTTTTATTGTACCCCACTCTCAGACATCTCTCATTCTTTCTGCCTTTTGAGTACCTGTTATTCTTCTGTTCTATTCTTTCTCCGTTGTGTATGCACACTGACCTCGGTGCGTACTCTTCTGGTTATGTAGGCATTATGCGCAGATTTCTACATATATATGATTGTCCCTGTATGGGTGTGCATATTGATGTATGTGTTCATATGTATGGGTATTGATATATATATATATATATATATATATATGTATATGTATATATATATATGCATGTAGAGATATATAAGTGTGTGTACGTGTACATGCATGTGTGTGTGGACCCTTAGATACTCTATAGACATTGTCAGTGTCTTTGCAGTCGAGATAACCTAGACTGTGTTACCCCCACTCACATGTTTTTTAGAAACCGTTACACGGTTTTGATCCTCCGACCAGCAGGGTAATTATAGCGACACACGTGACTCTCTCTTTCTCATTCTGGCCACGGTCCACGACATAGGGAAGAAATTTTTCTTTTCTTAAACCGGTTTCAATTATTTTGTTTTGGATGTTTCATTACTAGTAAGCTATGTAGGATTAGTTTTTATTTACTTACATATCTGTGTGTGTATTGTTTGTTTGTTCCTGCTGAAGACCTATTGAGCCAAAATGTCGTTCAAATTTGTGTCATCTATCAATCACGTAAAGCTTTTACCATACAATTTTTTTTTAGTCCTCCCCCCTATATATCATTAATCTAGGCCTAGTATTGATGTCTGACATGGAGCTAATGTTGGACCTTGTAGAGTTGACCATCTAGGTCTAGTATTGATGTTTGACATGGAGCTAATGTTGGACCTTGTAGAGTTGACCATCTAGGTCTAGTATTGATGTCTGACATGGAGCTAATGTTGGACCTTGTAGAGTTGACCATCTAGGTCTAGTATTGATGTTTGACATAGAGCTAATGTTGGACCTTGTAGAGTTGACCATCGAGGCCTAGTATTGATGTTTGACATGGAGCTAATGTTGGACCTTGTAGAGTTGACCATCTAGGCCTAGTATTGATGTCTGACATGGAGCTAATGTTGGACCTTGTAGAGTTGACCATCTAGGCCTAGTATTGATGTTTGACATGGAGCTAATGTTGGACCTTGTAGAGTTGACCATCTAGGCCTAGTATTGATGTTTGACATGGAGCTAATGTTGAACCTTGTAGAGTTGACCATCTAGGCCTAGTATTGATGTTTGACATAGAGCTAATGTTGCCCACCCAAAAGTTTGCTTCAGAGATGAAGTCGATGTGAAACCTACGTCATATCTATGTGCTAGGGTCAAGGGTCAGTGTACAACTAAAGGTTTGCTAGTATATGAGAGGTTGCGTGGAATCAACACATTGGAGACACATCTACTCAATGTGAAGGCAGAAATCTAGTGTAGGGTTATATCTACAGTAATGTGGTATGTAGAGTAGGGTGATGTCTAGTGTAGGGTGTTATCTACAGTAGTGTGATGTGTAGAGTAGGGTGATGTCTAGTGTAGGGTGATATTTACAGTAGTGTGATATGTAGAGTAGGGTGATGTCTAGTGTAGGGTGATATCTACAGTAGTGTGATGTGTAGATAAGGGTGATGTCTACAGTAGTGTGATGTGTAGAGTAGGGTGATGTCTACAGTAGTGTGATGTGTAGAGTAGGGTGATATCTACAGTATTGTGATGTGTAGAGTAGTGTGATGTGTAGAGTAGCGTGATGTCTAAAGGCAGAAGGTTTCTGTGAGGTACCTGCTAGAGATGTGCATATCTAGAGAAGTGTAAATTTTGTACAGAATTAAGATGTGAATGGTGATAGTGAGTAAAGAGTAAATTGATGCGATATCAGATTTGATTATGTCTCAACAACGTACCATGAACTTGATGGTAGAAAATTGATCTGCTGTTGGCATGGCTAGCAGCCCCTCCAATGTCCCACAGCTCCACAAAGAATTCTTTTTCTGCTGGCGTCCCAGCTCGGTACTCATGTAACTGGGCACAGAAAGTATATCCAGGTTCATAGTTCAAGCTATTTATAACATTTTTGGTGGACAATTATTTTGGTTATTCTATCTATCTATCTATTGTCCTTTCGAGCCGAAGACGGCACATAGGGCAGAACTACAATCTCAAAAACAGAAACCTTGCATGCCGAAATGGCACATATTGCAAAGATCACTGCTCTAAAATCTATGGCACTGTTTCCATAACAATACTTTTTACAATGACAGCCTGTCAAACCATCGATCAATCTCCTTAGTCGCCTCTTACGACATGCCTGGAAGGTCACAGTGTCACTATTCTTTACCTCCCATTTTGGTTATTACAGAGTACTAAAACATTTATATTAAAATCATATTATATGCGAAAACTGATATTCAACAAAGTACTGAAAACAAGTATTAGCAAAGAATAAACAAAATTACCACCAGAAGAGCTAACCTTGAAACTATATAACAGGTGACGCTAAGAGAGGCAACATTGTTAAATACATGGAAGGATCTGTGTGGCAGGAGGATCAGGATGAGGCTTCACAACTAGAATCAGACCAGAAATGACATCACAGAAAGCGTTGTAACTTACTTGAGATCAACCTTGTGGACAGACCCATTATCACTGTATTCTAACAGTGTCCTTGAGTACTTCTGTCTAGTTCTTAAACACACAGAAAGATCCAATATAGCGCATTGACTGCTCTATCAATAAACCCACAAGATCTAAACACAGCGCAAGAACTACTCCACCATAAAAATACACAGACTCATGAACTGTTCCATCAATAGACCCACACACTGCTCATGAACTGCTTTAACAATAGACCCACTAAATCCACACACTGCTCATGAACTGCTTTATCAATAGACCCACTAAATCCACACACTGCTCATGAGCTGCTTTATCAATAGACCCACTAAATCCACACACTGCTCATGAACTGCTTTATCAATAGACCCACTAAATCCACACACTGCTCATGAACTGCTTTATCAATAGACCCACTAAATCCACACACTGCTCATGAACTGCTTTATCAATAGACCCACTAAATCCACACACTGCTCATGAACTGCTTTATCAATAGACCCACTAAATCCACACACTGCTCATGAACTGCTTTATCAATAGACCCACTAAATCCACACACTGCTCATGAACTGCTTTATCAATAGACCCACTAAATCCACACAATGCTCATGAACTGCTCTATCGATAGACCCACAAAGATCCACACACAGCTCCTGAACAGCTCCATCAACAGACCCACAAAGATCCACACACAGCCTATTAAATGCCCCATCAATGGATCTACAGGTAAATTTCACAATATTATTTTTAACCCCACTTCAATGACAGTAGGAATTGTAGTTTTTGATCAGGCAGCAACATAGAGCTTGTGCTCTTTGTAATAAACCACATATAAGATTTAAGATTTTAAGCAGATTTTGTGGCTACCCACATATGGATAGGTCAAGCAGATTTTGTGGCAACCCACATATGAATAGGTCAAGCAAATTTTGTGACAGCCCACATATGAATAGGTCAAGCAGATTTTGTGGCAACCCACATAGGAAGAAGTCAAGTAGATTTTGTGACAACCCACATATGAATAGGTCAAGCAAATTTTGTGACAACCCACATATGAATAGGTCAAGCAGATTTTGTGGCAACCCACATATGAATAGGTCAAGCAGATTTTGTGACAACCCACATATGAATAGGTCAAGCAGATTTTATGACAACCTACATATGAATAGGTCAAGCAGATTTTGTGGCAACCCATGTATGAATAAGTCAAGCAGATTTTGTGGCAACCCATGTATGAATAGGTCAAGCAGATTTTGTGGCAACCCATGTATGAATAGGTCAAGCAGATTTTGTGGCAACCCATGTATGAAGAAGTCAAGCAGATTTTGTGGCAACCCATGTACGAAGAAGTCAAGCAGATTTTGTGGCAACCCATGTATGAAGAAGTCAAGCAGATTTTGTGGCAACCCATGTACGAAGAAGTCAAGCAGATTTTGTGGCAACCCATGTATGAAGAAGTCAAGCAGATTTTGTAACAAATTATTTGCGTCATGCGCTCAATTTTTAAGTGAACTTTAAATATCAAAAAGATAAGTACTGTGGCATCTCAGAAATCTTTAACTGATGCCGTTTGAAGCATTGAGCAGTCATCATATCAAACACAACCATGGAATGAGGTCAAACTGTGGGGACAACAAGAGACAGTACAAATATAGAAACTTCTCCTCTTCATGTTAGTTGTTCTCTCTCTCTCTCAGTTACAGTGGGGCTTCATTACAGGACAACAATGTGACCACTATTCTCCAGTTTGTCATAAAACTTGTTTGTTTAGATCAGAGTTTCTCAACATGTGGTCCATGCCCCCTCCCTCCCTTAAGGTTCCACGGTGCTGTCACAGGGGTCTCACAGCCCCCCAGGGGTACAAGTGCTATCACAGGATGTCTCACAGCCCAGCAGGAGTCCAAGCGCTGTCACAGTGGGTCTGCAAAGTTTTAAAGAATAGTATGATATTCTATAGCTAAATGGAATGAGAGAAAGAATGATTGAAAGTCAGGGGTCCGTGACCACAAAACGTACTTAATGGGGGTCTAGAGTAAAGGAAAGTTTGAGACCTGCTGGTTTAGATAGTAAATTGTGGGACACTGTTCTTCACCTTATGGTCCAGCCACATCAACACACTTATACTTGAGACTGCTCTCCTAGCCTTTGGTTCTTTGCTTTTCAGCAAGTCAGCACATGTGTACAGGCAGAGTTATCTCTTCTGAACTAGCAGGTCTTTCCTAACCACATTTGTCTCAAGTTTTCCTTCTCTTGTGTGGATTCTCATGTTGTTTTATTTGTTTTTATAGTTAGCATTCATCCTGACAATTGTTGCTCTGTCTTGAACATTCATCCTGACAATTGTTGCTCTGTCTTGGACATTCATCCTGACAATTGTTGCTCTGTCTTGGACATTCATCCTGACAATTGTTGCTCTGTCTTGGACATTCATCCTGACAATTGTTGCTCTGCCTTGGACATTCATCCTGACAATTGTTGCTCTGTCTTGGACATTCATCCTGACAATTGTTGTTCTGCCTTGGACATCCATCCTGACAATTGTTGTTCTACCTTGGACATTCATCCTGACAATTGTTGTTCTACCTTGGATATTCATCCTGACAATTGTTGTTCTACCTTGGACATTCATCCTGACAATTGTTGTTCTACCTTGGACATTCATCCTGACAATTGTTGCTCTGTCTTGGACATTCATCCTGACAATTGTTGTTCTGCCTTGGACATCCATCCTGACAATTGTTGTTCTGCCTTGGATATTCATCCTGACAATTGTTGTTCTACCTTGGACATCATCCTGACACTTGTTGCTCTGACTTGGAGTGAGCCACCTCAATCAAGTATTTTACAGACATCATGTACCTTAGAATGAGCCACCTCAGTCAAGTATTTTACAGACATCATGTACCTTTATTCTCTACTCACTTGACCTCACTGCCCGATCTGTTTCTGGGGAGCCTGTGGAAGATTTTCATCAGCTCCATTTACAAATCCTGACTCCAACAGTCAGCTATGAGCCACTGATTACTTTTGTCTCACTTGTTGCATGCATTCACAGCCCAATAATATATGTCAAGGTCAATATGGAGTCACACTTGGGCAATCAGAAAACTGTGAAAGAATGACTTACAGTTCCGATGTCAAAGTTCAATGGGAGGGTTTGAAAACATTCCTTACCTTGACCTCTACTGAGCATCCAATAGTAGCAGTTGGAGCATAACATGGTTCACCGTGACATATAAGATGAACGAGGCAGGTTTTACCAACACCTAAGGAAATGTTTCAAAAGAAAGGCAATCACATAACATTGTAGGACTGTGAAACGTTTAAACATAATATTAAACTACAGACAAGATATTGCCGATGTCAGGGATTCCTTTACTGTGAATGTCTTTTAAGTTCATGTTTTTATTCTCACAAACTCAATCATGTCTGCCAGGAACACTCCAAAACAGAACAATGGTGTGGTAATATTATTGTTCTTGTCATCACAGCACTTTAGTGCATTCCAGCATTTTAAAAGACTGAAGAAGAATTAATCAAAGTTGACTAAATCTTCAGTGCAAGTAAATGTTTAAAACTTGTACATCTTCCAAAGAAAAAATCACTGGTAGACTGTAACAATGACTCAACACCAACATTTTTGAGAAATCTAAAAACTAGAGAAGGACACACAAAAATTATCATTTTATGACAGTGTTTGATGAGGGTTAATGGTCACTTTGTGACAGTGTTTGATGAGGGTTAATGGTCACTTTATGACAGTGTTTGATGAAAGTTAATGGTCACTTTATGACAGTGTTTGATGAAGGTTAATGGTCACTTTATGACAGTGTTTGATGAGGGTTAATGGTCACTTTGTGACAGTGTTTGATGAGTGTAAAAGTTAATGGTCACTTTGTGACAGTGTTTGATGAAGGTTAATGGTCACTTTGTGACAGTGTTTGATGAGGGTTAATGGTCACTTTATGACAGTGTTTGATGAAGGTTAATGGTCACTTTATGACAGTGTTTGATGAGGGTTAATGGTCACTTTATGACAGTGTTTGATGAAGGTTAATGGTCACTTTATGACAGTGTTTGATGAGGGTTAATGGTCACTTTATGACAGTGTTTGATGAAAGTTAATGGTCACTTTATGACAGTGTTTGATGAAGGTTAATGGTCACTTTATGACAGTGTTTGATGAAGGTTAATGGTCACTTTATGACAGTGTTTGATGAAGGTTAATGGTCACTTTATGACAGTGTTTGATGAAGGTTAATGGCCACTTTATGACAGTTGTTTGATGAAGGTTAATGGTCACTTTGTGACAGTGTTTGATGAAGGTTAATGGTCACTTTATGACAGTGTTTGATGAAGGTTAATGGCCACTTTATGACAGTTGTTTGATGAAGGTTAATGCTCACTTTGTGACAGTGTTTGATGAAGGTTAATGGTCATTTTATGACAGTGTTTGATGAGGGTTAATGGTCACTTTGTGACAGTGTTTGATGAGTGTTAATGGTCACTTTATGACAGTGTTTGATGAGTATAAAAGTTAATGGTCACTTTGTGACAGTGTTTGATGATGGTTAATGGTCACTTACAGTGTTTGATGAGGGTTAATGGTCACTTTATGACAGTGTTTGATGAAGGTTAATGGTCACTTTATGACAGTGATTGATGAGGGTTAATGGTCACTTACAGTGTTTGATGAGGGTTAATGGTCACTTTGTGACAGTGTTTGATGAGGGTTAATGGTCACTTTGTGACAGTGTTTAATGAGAGCTAATGGTCACTTTATGACAGTGTTTGATGAAGGTTAATGGTCACTTTATGACAGTGATTGATGAGGGTTAATGGTCACTTACAGTGTTTGATGAGGGTTAATGGTCACTTTGTGACAGTGTTTGATGAGGGTTAATGGTCACTTTGTGACATTGTTTGATGAGGGTAATGGTCACTTTGTGACAGTGTTTGATGAGGGTTAATGGTCACTTTGTGACAGTGTTTAATGAGAGCTAATGGTCACTTTGTGACAGTGTTTAATGAGAGCTAATGGTCACTTTGTGACAGTGTTTGATGAGGGTTAATGGTCACTTTGTGACAGTGTTTGATGAGTGTTAATGGTCACTTTGTGACAGTGTTTGATGAGGGTTAATGGTCACTTTGTGACAGTGTTTGATGAGGGTTAATGGTCACTTTGTGACAGTGTTTGATGAAGGTTAATGGTCACTTTGTGACAGTGTTTGATGAGGGTTCTGATTATCTGTAGAATGTGTTAGCAACAGAGCTGGAGGCTGTCAGTGACCATAGCTGATGGCCTGCACCAGAATTGGTGAACCAGAACCATCCAGTTACTACTCCATCTCTTTGCGGTGCATCTAGAAACAGTCTGGCCAAGTGAGAATAGATCAAAGAGGAAAGCTAACACAGGTTAAAAAGGTGTGCTGAAGTCAGATGTGTTATGGCGAAATGCAGAAATATAACAGTTCTACAGCCAACCACAACACAAGGCATCTATGCCCACTTAACATCCTATTAGCAGATGATAACATAGACTTTTACTGCCAGATAGACACAGTAAGTAGAGGATTGCCTTGAAAATTAGGGCCAGTGTCACAAGACAAGAGGTAGCCATAAATTAAAAGAAAAAAAACCTGGAATGTGATAATCACATCATGGGTTATTGGATCAATTTATTTTTTAAAAATTATTAATATTTTATTTTAATGATTGATATATAATATAATCAATTTGATCAGAACCATGATAGTGGCAGAATGAGAATGGCTGTTGGTTCTACAATAAAGAGTCAGTGAGTATAACTGCTATATCTAAGACTAATAATTGTCTTTAAGACTACTACTAGTAGTATTATCTATATTTATACTAATATCTTCTTTTTTCCTTCCTCATTTGCCTTTCAGCGTCGAGGGGAGATATCATTTGCGGTCTTTTGCTCTTCTGTATGCCTCTGCTGCTGATATGTTTCCTTGTGCTTCTAGTATTCCGTCGATTCATCTTTTTCGTGGTTGTTGTTATGGATCCAGCGACCTTTGGGCTGATGCCCTTCGGCCCAATGCCAATCTTTTTCGTGGTTGGCCTTTGGGTCTGGTATTCTCACAACGTTTATTGATGGCTCATAGTGTTGTGTTGTGATCTTTATGTCGTGTCACGTGGCCAAACCATTTTATCTGTTGTTTCTTTATATATTCTATGGCAGGTGCTATTCCTAGCTTTTTTCTCAGTTCTTCATTTCTGATCTTATCTCTCAGACTGTTTCCTGTCATTCATCTGACACATTTCATCTCAGTAGAGGTTATTTTTCTTATTGTTCTTGCATCTAGGGTCCAGGTCTGGCATTGGTAGCACAACATTGGGATGAAGATTTTATTGTAGAGTGCCCATTTTGCCTCTAGAGTTATTTCCTTGTTGGACAATAGTGGTGATAACTGTCCAATGATTTGACAAGCTTTGATGCACCTTGAGTCTATATTTGCTTTTTGTGAATTATCGTTTGTCACTAAACTTCCTAGGTATTTGAATTCCTCTACTTGTTTTAGTTGTCTACCTTCTAGTTATGTTCTGTTTATTTTTGGCAACATTCATGACTTCTGTTTTGTTGATTTGCATGTTGTATTTTGTGCCTGTGCTGTTGAGTCTATTAAGTGTTCTTGCGGGTCTTCCATCTTTTCATGTTTTAGTACTTGATCATCTGCAAATAAAAGCTCATTGATCTCCTCTGTCTCTGATGGGTTGGCTAACTTGCATATATAGTACTGTAATAAACAGTAGGGGAGATAGTACGCACCCCTGTCTTACATCTGATCTAACTTCAAAGTGGTCCGTGTATCCTGCTGCTGTTCTGACTGTGCAGCTGCTGTTGATGTAGAGACTTTTAAGCTAGGTTAGTTAGATGTTGGCTTACTCTGTATGTTGTTAGTATTTCCCACAGTTGTTCTCTGTTTAATGCTTTTTCCTGGTCAATGAAAGCTATATATAAATTTTGACTGTGTTGTGTCATTTTTTCTGCAAGCTGTTTCAATGTGAATAGAGCGTCAGTACATCCTCTGTTTTTTCGGAACCCCATTTGAGAATCGCTTAACTGTAGTTCTATTATTGGTCTCAGCCTTTTTTCCACGACCTTGGCGTATAGCTTTCCTACATGGCTGAGAAGAGATATACCTCTATATTGATTGCAGTCTCTTTTACTACCTTTCTTTTTCCATATTGGTACGATGATTGCCTGTTGCCAGTCTTCTGGGGCTTGTTGTTGCTGCCATGCTGCATTAAATATTCTGTGCAGCCATTGCATTCCTGTTTCTCCTGCTGCTGCTATTATTTCTATTGGTATGTTATCTATCCCCGATGCTTTATTTCTTGGTGCATATTTGATTACTTCTTCGATTTCCTCTTTCATGATTTTGTTGTTGTCTTATTGGTATGTTTAACAGGTCTTCAAAATATTCTTTCCATCTCTGTTGCATACATTGGTTATTTGATATTGGCTGTCCTTCTTTGTCACTTATGCGCTCAGTAGGATCATGGTTTTCTTTTCTCGCTCTTGTGGCTTTTACTGATTTATAGAAATCTCTTGTGGCTATCTTGAAGTTCCTGCTCATATTTTCTCCAAATTCTGTCCAATTCTTTTGCTTAGCTTCTTTGATCAAAATTTTAACTCTTTTTCGAACTAAGGCATATTTTTCTTGATTCTTATTTTCCCTCCAATTTTTAAAGTTTCTTCTTTTCTTTAATTGCTTCTCTGATTGTTTCGTTCCACCAAATGGTGCTCTTTTTCCCTTCTTTTGTCCCTAGCTTCGTTCCACAAACTGTTTTAGAGATGTTGGTTACTGTTTCCTTAAACTGTTTCCACATTTCTTCTACTGTGCTTACTTTGTAGTTTCTTGAATTCCTCTGTCAGTTTTTCCTCTAGGGTTTTCTTGAATCTTGATCTTTTAATTGTTATATTTTTATTGTCAGTTCATTTTATTTGTCTTCGTATATTCTCTTTATTTTTGGCGGTCTGAGTGTGATCATAACCATCTTGTGGTCCGTGTCATCTGTGATATAGATATATATTCCATACGTCATAACGGTCATATGTATAGAATTTAATAAAATGTAATCAAATAATTATAAATAAAGTTTAGTTAGCAACTAATAATTATAATAATAAATAACTAAACTTATAACTAGACTAAGTTAATAATTTTTAAAATAAGTTTTTGTTATTAAATTAATTTAAACTAAACCACTAAAATATGAAAACAGCGTTCAAAAAACGTCTTCCCTGTTTTGTTTTTAATTTTTGATCCAAACCATCAGTTAGTTAAGAAGCATTACTGTCAACAAACCCCCTGACGGCCTGACGACAAACGACACTGACTGACGTGGACAAAAACTGCTGGACTAAAACTAACTAAAAGTTTTAATTTATTCAAGTATTTGACAAGTTTAAAACAAAGGGGAACTCTACGTTTATTTTATTTTTTTAATGTGCATGATGACGTCTTTATTATAAATGTTAACTGAAAAGCTGTGTAAGTGTCATGTCGTCTACATGAGAACCTACCAGAGTCACCAACAACAAGAACTTTCACTTTCTCGATGTCCGCCATCTTACATTTTGGGGATTTCCGTTCCTGGCCACAAAGTTTAACTTCACGATAGAGAGTTCATGAGGCGCTGTAAAGGGTCAATGACAACCAATAAGCTTGTTTCTTTGTCGGGAGATAAATAATAAATAAATGAATATTTATGATGTATATATATTTATATATGAAGGGAAACTTCCGAGACGATAGATCAGTGAATCATTTCAGGGGTAGAGGTATGTTTACAGCACTCGGGGAAAACAATGGCAAATACTCAACAACAGAAAAAAAAAAAGAACATTATATAGTACCGGTTCGATCCTGCTTCGGACCATATATTCTTTGTTTTTTTTCTTCTGTTGTTGATTATTGTTGTCATTTTTTCCCAAGTGCTGTAAACATACCTTTTCCTCTGAATTGATTATTTCTTTGTCGCTCGGAAATGGACACACGCAGATATAGGCTTCAAGACTGTAGTGGATATGGGGAAGGGGACACCTGTGGGGGAAAACGCGAAAACCTACAAATACACTACAGACAAAAATATATTGGTCTCTGCAAGAATTATAAAAATTGTATTGTATCATCGTTTATCTTCTCCATGTGTTGTATCATCATTTATCTCCTCTATGTGTTGTATCATCATTTATCTCCTCTATGTGTTGTATCATCACTTATCTCCTCCAGGTGTTGTATCATCATTTATCTCCTCCATGTGTTGTATCATCATTTATCTCCTCCATGTGTTGTATCATCATTTATCTCCTCCATGTGTTGTATCATCGTTTATCTCCTCCATGTGTTGTACCATCATTTATCTCCTCCATGTGTTGTATCATCACTTATCTCCTCCATGTGTTGTATCATCACTTATCTCATCCAGGTGTTGTACCATCATTTATCTCATCCAGGTGTTGTACCATCATTTATCTCCTCCATGTGTTGTACCATCATTTATCTCATCCAGGTGTTGTACCATCATTTATCTCATCCAGGTGTTGTACCATCATTTATCTCCTCCATGTGTTGTATCATCACTTATCTCATCCAGGTGTTGTACCATCATTTATCTCATCCAGGTGTTGTACCATCATTTATCTCATCCATGTGTTGTATCATCACTTATCTCCTCCATGTGTTGTATAATCACTTATCTCCTTCATGTGTTGTATCATCGTTTATCTCCTCCATGTGTTGTATCATCGTTTATCTCCTCCATGTGTTGTATCATCCTTATCCCCTCGAAGGTAACTATTGTTATGTTTCTTATATGTAAAATAATTGTTTCCTTCCTTTTTCAAAATTTCTTTATTTCTTTCTTTCTTTCCCCATTTACCTTCCAGCGTCGACGGGAGAAATAGTTCGCAGTTTCTAGCGCTTCAATTGGCCTCTTCTGCTGTGATACCTTCGAGTGTTTCTAGTGGTCCATTTATCCACCGACCCCTTGGTCTGGTAGGAACGGCTCATATATAAACGTGTGTCCTCACAGTCTGTGTTATCTTCGTGTTGTGGAGACTCTCATGTATAAACGTGTGTCCTCACAGTCTGTGTTATCTTCGTGTTGTGGAGACTCTCATATATAAACGTGTGTCCTCACAGTCTGTGTTATCTTCGTGTTGTGGAGACTCTCATGTATAAACGTGTGTCCTCACAGTCTGTGTTATCTTCGTGTTGTGGAGACTCTCATGTATAAACGTGTGTCCTCACAGTCTGTGTTATCTTCGTGTTGTGGAGACTCTCATGTATAAACGTGTGTCCTCACAGTCTGTGTTATCTTCGTGTTGGGGAGACTCTCATGTATAAACGTGTGTCCTCACAGTCTGTGTTATCTTCGTGTTGTGGCGACTCTCATGTATAAACGTGTGTCCTCACAGTCTGCGTTATCTTCGTGTTGTGGAGACTCTCATGTATAAACGTGTGTCCTCACAGTCTGCGTTATCTTCGTGTTGTGGAGACTCTCATGTATAAACGTGTGTCCTCACAGTCTGCGTTATCTTCGTGTTGTGGAGACTCTCATGTATAAACGTGTGTCCTCACATTCTGCGTTATCTTCGTGTTGTGGAGACTCTCATGTATAAACGTGTGTCCTCACAGTCTGCGTTATCTTCGTGTTGTGGCGACTCTCATGTATAAACGTGTGTCCTCACAGTCTGCGTTATCTTCGTGTTGTGGAGACTCTCATGTATAAACGTGTGTCCTCACAGTCTGCGTTATCTTCGTGTTGTGGCGACTTTCATGTACAAACGTGTGTCCTCACAGTCTGCGTTATCTTCGTGTTGTGGATACTCTCATGTATAAACGTGTGTCCTCACAGTCTGCGTTATCTTCGTGTTGTGGAGACTCTCATGTATAAACGTGTGTCCTCACAGTCTGCGTTATCTTCGTGTTGTGGAGACTCTCATGTATAAACGTGTGTCCTCACAGTCTGTGTTATCTTCGTGTTGTGGAGACTCTCATGTATAAACGTGTGTCCTCACAGTCTGCGTTATCTTCGTGTTGTGGCGACTCTCATGTATAAACGTGTGTCCTCACAGTCTGTGTTATCTTCGTGTTGTGGAGACTCTCATGTATAAACGTGTGTCCTCATAGTCTGTGTTATCTTCGTGTTGTGGAGACTCTCATGTATAAACGTGTGTCCTCATAGTCTGTGTTATCTTCGTGTTGTGGAGACTCTCATGTATAAACGTGTGTCCTCACAGTCTGTGTTATCTTCGTGTTGTGGAGACTCTCATGTATAAACGTGTGTCCTCATAGTCTGTGTTATCTTCGTGTTGTGGAGACTCTCATGTATAAACGTGTGTCCTCACAGTCTGTGTTATCTTCGTGTTGTGGAGACTCTCATGTATAAACGTGTGTCCTCACAGTCTGTGTTATCTTCGTGTTGTGGAGACTCTCATGTATAAACGTGTGTCCTCACAGTCTGCGTTATCTTCGTGTTGTGGAGACTCTCATGTATAAACGTGTGTCCTCACAGTCTGCGTTATCTTCGTGTTGTGGAGACTCTCATGTATAAACGTGTGTCCTCACAGTCTGTGTTATCTTCGTGTTGTGGCGACTCTCATGTATAAACGTGTGTCCTCACAGTCTGCGTTATCTTCGTGTTGTGGAGACTCTCATGTATAAACGTGTGTCCTCACAGTCTGCGTTATCTTCGTGTTGTGGAGACTCTCATGTATAAACGTGTGTCCTCACAGTCTGGGGTATCTTCGTGTTGTGGAGACTCTCATGTATAAACGTGTGTCCTCACAGTCTGTGTTATCTTCGTGTTGTGGCGACTCTCATGTATAAACGTGTGTCCTCACAGTCTGCGTTATCTTCGTGTTGTGGCGACTCTCATGTATAAACGTGTGTCCTCACAGTCTGCGTTATCTTCGTGTTGTGGAGACTCTCATGTATAAACGTGTGTCCTCACAGTCTGTGTTATCTTCGTGTTGTGGAGACTCTCATGTACAAACGTGTGTCCTCACAGTCTGCGTTATCTTCGTGTTGTGGAGACTCTCATGTATAAACGTGTGTCCTCACAGTCTGCGTTACCTTCGTGTTGTGGCGACTCTCATGTATAAACGTGTTTCCTCACAGTCTGTGTTACCTTCGTGTTGTGGAGACTCTCATGTATAAACGTGTGTCCTCACAGTCTGTGTTACCTTCGTGTTGTGGAGACTCTCATGTATAAACGTGTGTCC
This sequence comes from Megaustenia siamemsis, assembly GCA_032433765.1. Taxonomy (NCBI): domain Eukaryota; kingdom Metazoa; phylum Mollusca; class Gastropoda; order Stylommatophora; family Ariophantidae; genus Megaustenia; species Megaustenia siamemsis. The sequence goes on along the minus strand of JAVIAB010000047.1, from coordinate 9,919,665 downwards.
TCACAGTTTGTGTTATCTTCGCGTTGTGGAGACTCTCATGTATAAACGTGTGTCTGCACAGTCTGCGTTATCTTCGTGTTGTGGCGACTCTCATGTATAAACGTGTGTCCGCACAGTCTGTGTTATCTTCGTGTTGTGGAGACTCTCATGTATAAACGTGTGTCCTCACAGTCTGTGTTATCTTCGTGTTGTGGAGACTCTCATGTATAAACGTGTGTCCTCACAGTCTGTGTTATCTTCGTGTTGTGGAGACTCTCATGTATAAACGTGTGTCCTCACAGTCTGTGTTATCTTCGTGTTGTGGAGACTCTCATGTATAAACGTGTGTCCTCACAGTCTGTGTTATCTTCGTGTTGTGGAGACTCTCATGTATAAACGTGTGTCCTCACAGTCTGCGTTATCTTCGTGTTGTGGAGACTCTCATGTATAAACGTGTGTCCTCACAGTCTGTGTTATCTTCGTGTTGTGGAGACTCTCATGTATAAACGTGTGTCCTCACAGTCTGTGTTATCTTCGTGTTGTGGAGACTCTCATGTATAAACGTGTGTCCTCACATTCTGCGTTATCTTCGTGTTGTGGAGACTCTCATGTATAAACGTGTGTCCTCACAGTCTGCGTTATCTTCGTGTTGTGGAGACTCTCATGTATAAACGTGTGTCCTCACAGTCTGTGTTATCTTCGTGTTGTGGCGACTCTCATGTATAAACGTGTGTCCTCACAGTCTGTGTTACCTTCGTGTTGTGGCGACTCTCATGTATAAACGTGTGTCCTCACAGTCTGTGTTACCTTCGTGTTGTGGAGACTCTCATGTATAAACGTGTGTCCGCACAGTCTGTGTTATCTTCGTGTTGTGGAGACTCTCACGTCATTGCCCAGGTTGATCGATGCTGTTTCTCCATTGTCGGTCTGTGAATGGTGGTGGTCACACGCACCTGCCCTGCTGGTTCTTCAATGGAGCAACTGTACTCTGAGAACAAGATGGAAACAGGCAAGGCTTACTAATGCTGTGTACATAACTATGGACAGACAGACAGACAGACAGACAGATAGATAGAGAGATAGACAGACAGATAGATAGAGAGATAGACAGACAGACAGACGGGAAGACGGGCAGACAGATAAACAGACAGAGAGATAGATAGACTGACTGATAAACAGACAGAGAGATAGACAGACAGACAGATAAACAGACAGAGAGATAGACAGACAGACAGACAGACAGATAAACAGATAGACAGGCAGACCGTTAGAGAGATAGACAGGCGGAGTGGTAGACAGACAGACAGATAAAAAGACAGAGAGATAGACAGATAGACAGACTGAGAGATAGACAGACAGACATACAGATAGATAGACAGACAGATAGATAGACAGACAGGTAGAGAAATAGACAGACAGGTAGAGAGATAGACAATACACATAGAGATAAGATTTACTTATGACAACAATAAAAGTTTACTTATGACAACAATAAAAGTTTACTTGTGACAACAATATAAGTTTACTTATGACAACAATAAAAGTTTACTTATGACAACAATAAAAGTTTACTTATGACAACATTAAAAGTTTACGTGTGGCAACAATAAAAGTTTACGTGTGACAACAATAAAAGTTTACGTGTGACAACAGTACAAGTTTACTTATGACAACAATATATGTTTACGTGTGACAACATTAAAAGTTTACGTGTGACAACAATAAAAGTTTACGTGTGACAACAATACAAGTTTACTTATGACAACAATAAAAGTTTACGTGTGACAACATTAAAAGTTTACGTGTGATAACATTAAAATTTAAGTGTGACAACATTAAAAGTTTACGTGTGACAACATTAAAAGTTTACGTGTGACAACAATATAAGATTACGTGAGGCAACAACAGCTTTAATTACCATGACAACAACATTGTTTGAACAGCTGATTTGAAGACTTGCTCAAACAAATATTCTTGGTTCCCGTGAAAGTCTGCCGCCATCAGGATGTCGTTCACACTGGGATTCCGAATTTTCTGCTGAAGTCTACTTGTCTGCTGTCTCCCGTTTACTTGTCTGCTGTCTCCCGTTTACTTGTCTGCTGCCTGCTAGTCTGCTTGTCTGCTATCTGCTGTATATTGTATGTTGTCTGCTGTATGTTGTCTGTTGTCTCCCGTCTGCTGTCTGCTGTATGTTGTATGTTGTCTGCTGTATGTTGTCTGCTGTATGTTGTCTGCTGTATGTTGTCTGTTGTATGTTGTCTGCTGTATGTTGTCTGTTGTATGTTGTCTGCTGTATGTTGTCTGCTGTATGTTGTCTGTTGTATGTTGTCTGTTGTCTCCCGTCTGCTGTCTGCTGTATGTTGTATGTTGTCTGCTGTATGTTGTATGTTGTCTGCTGTATGTTGTCTGTTGTATGTTGTCTGTTGTATGTTGTCTGCTGTATGTTGTCTGTTGTCTGCTGTATGGTGTCTGCTGTATGTTGTCTGCTGTATGTTGTATGTTGTCTGCTGTATGTTGTATGTTGTCTGCTGTATGTTGTCTGTTGTATGTTGTATGTTGTCTGCTTTATGTTGTCTGCTTTATGTTGTCTGCTGTATGTTGTCTGTTGTATGTTGTCTGCTGTATGTTGTCTGTTGTATGTTGTCTGCTGTATGTTGTCTGATGTATGTTGTCTGCTGTCTGCTGTATGTTGTATGTTGTCTGCTGTATGTTGTCTGCTGTATGTTGTCTGCTGTATGTTGTCTGTTGTATGTTGTCTGTTGTATGTTGTCTGCTGTATGTTGTCTGCTGTATGTTGTCTGTTGTATGTTGTCTGTTGTCTGTTGTATGCTGTCTGCTGTCTGCTGTATGTTGTATGTTGTCTGCTGTATGTTGTATGTTGTCTGCTGTATGTTGTCTGTTGTATGCTGTCTGCTGTATGTTGTCTGTTGTATGTTGTCTGCTGTATGTTGTCTGTTGTCTGCTGTATGGTGTCTGCTGTATGTTGTCTGCTGTATGTTGTATGTTGTCTGCTGTATGTTGTCTGTTGTATGTTGTATGTTGTCTGCTTTATGTTGTCTGCTGTATGTTGTATGTTGTCTGCTGTATGTTGTCTGTTGTATGCTGTCTGCTGTATGTTGTCTGTTGTATGTTGTCTGCTGTATGTTGTCTGTTGTCTGCTGTATGGTGTCTGCTGTATGTTGTCTGCTGTATGTTGTATGTTGTCTGCTGTATGTTGTCTGTTGTATGTTGTATGTTGTCTGCTTTATGTTGTCTGCTGTATGTTGTCTGCTGTATGTTGTCTGTTGTATGTTGTCTGCTGTATGTTGTCTGTTGTATGTTGTCTGCTGTATGTTGTCTGTTGTATGTTGTCTGCTGTATGTTGTCTGTTGTATGTTGTCTGCTGTATGTTGTCTGATGTATGTTGTCTGCTGTATGTTGTCTGTTGTCTCCCGTCTCCTGTATGTTGTATGTTGTCTGCTGTATGTTGTCTGTTGTATGTTGTCTGTTGTATGTTGTCTGTTGTTTGTTGTCTGCTTATGTTGTCTGTTGTATGTTGTCTGTTGTATGTTGTCTTCTGTATGTTGTCTGTTGTATGTTGTCTGCTGTATGTTGTTGTATGTTGTCTGCTGTATGTTGTCTGTTGTATGTTGTCTGCTTATGTTGTCTGTTGTATGTTGTCTGTTGTATGTTGTCTGCTGTATGTTGTCTGTTGTATGTTGTCTGTTGTATGTTGTCTGCTGTATGTTGTCTGCTGTATGTTGTCTGCTGTATGGTGTATGTTGTCTGCTGTATGTTGTCTGTTGTCTCCCGTCTGCTGTCTGTTGTCTGCTGTATGTTGTCAGTTGTATGTTGTCTGCTGTATGTTGTATATTGTATGTTGTCTGCTGTATTTTGTCTGTTGGATGGTGTCTGCTGTATGTTGTCTGCTGTATGTTGTCTGCTGTATATTGTATGTTGTCTGCTGTATGTTGTCTGTTGTCTCCCGTCTGCTGTCTGCTGTATGTTGTCTGCTGTGTGTTGTCAGTTGTATGTTGTCTGCTGTATGTTGTCCATTGTATGTTGTCTGCTGTATGTTGTCTGTTGTATGGTGTCTGCTGTATGTTGTCTGCTGTATGTTGTCTGCTGTATGTTGTCTGCTGTATGTTGTATGTTGTCTGCTGTATGTTGTCTGTTGTCTCCCGTCTGCTGTCTGCTGTATGTTGTATGTTGTCTGCTTTATGTTGTATGTTCTCTGTTGTATGTTGTCTGCTGTATGTTGTCTGCTGTATGTTGTCTGTTGTATGTTGTCTGCTGTATGTTGTCTGCTATCTGCTGTATATTGTATGTTGTCTGCTGTATGTTGTCTGTTGTCTCCCGTCTGCTGTATGTTGTCTGTTGTATATTGTCTGCTGTATGTTGTCTGCTGTATGTTGTCTGTTGTATGTTGTCTGCTGTATGTTGTCTGCTGTATGTTGTCTGTTGTATGTTGTCTGTTGTATGTTGTCTGTTGTCTGTTGTCTGCTGTATGTTGTCTGTTGTATGTTGTCTGCTGTATGTTGTCTGTTGTATGTTGTCTGCTGTATGTTGTCTGCTGTATGTTGTCTGTTGTATGTTGTCTGCTGTATGTTGTCTGTTGTATGTTGTCTGTTGTATGTTGTCTGCTGTATGTTGTCTGTTGTATGTTGTCTGTTGTATGTTGTCTGTTGTATGTTGTCTGCTGTATGTTGTCTGTTGTATGTTGTCTGCTGTATGTTGTCTGTTGTATGTTGTCTGCTGTATGTTGTCTGCTGTATGTTGTCTGCTGTATGTTGTCTGTTGTATGTTGTCTGTTGTATGTTGTCTGCTGTATGTTGTCTGTTGTATGTTGTCTGCTGTATGTTGTCTGCTGTATGTTGTCTGTTGTATGTTGTCTGCTGTATGTTGTCTGCTGTATGTTGTCTGCTATATGTTGTCTGTTGTATGTTGTCTGTTGTATGTTGTCTGCTGTATATTGTCTGCTGTATGTTGTCTGCTGTATGTTGTCTGCTGTATGTTGTCTGCTGTATGTTGTCTGCTGTATGTTGTCTGTTGTATGTTGTCTGTTGTATGTTGTCTGTTGTATGTTGTCTGCTGTATGTTGTCTGCTGTATGTTGTCTGTTGTATGTTGTCTGCTGTATGTTGTCTGCTGTATGTTGTCTGTTGTATGTTGTCTTCTGTATGTTGTCTGCTGTATGTTGTCTGTTGTCTGTTGTCTGCTGTATGTTGTCTGTTGTCTGTTGTCTGCTGTATGTTGTCTGTTGTATGTTGTCTGCTGTATGTTGTCTGTTGTCTGTTGTCTGCTGTATGTTGTCTGTTGTCTGTTGTCTGCTGTATGTTGTCTGTTGTCTGTTGTCTGCTGTATGTTGTCTGTTGTCTGCTGTATGTTGTCTGCTGCATGTTGTCTGTTGTCTGCTGTATGTTGTCTGTTGTCTGTTGTCTGCTGTATGTTGTCTGTTGTCTGTTGTCTGCTGTATGTTGTCTGCTGTATGTTGTCTGTTGTCTGCTGTATGTTGTCTGCTGTATGTTGTCTGCTGTATGTTGTCTGCTGTATGTTGTCTGTTGTATGTTGTCTGCTGTATGTTGTCTGCTGTATGTTGTCTGTTGTATGTTGTCTGCTGTATGTTGTCTGTTGTATGTTGTCTGCTGTATGTTGTCTGTTGTCTGTTGTCTGCTGTATGTTGTCTGTTGTCTGTTGTCTGTTGTCTGCTGTATGTTGTCTGTTGTCTGTTGTCTGCTGTATGTTGTCTGTTGTATGTTGTCTGCTGTATGTTGTCTGTTGTATGTTGTCTGCTGTATGTTGTCTGCTGTATGTTGTCTGTTGTCTGTTGTCTGCTGTATGTTGTCTGCTGTATGTTGTCTGCTGTATGTTGTCTGTTGTCTGTTGTCTGCTGTATGTTGTCTGTTGTCTGTTGTCTGTTGTCTGCTGTATGTTGTCTGTTGTCTGTTGTCTGCTGTATGTTGTCTGCTGTATGTTGTCTGTTGTCTGTTGTCTGCTGTCTGCTGTATGTTGTCTGCTGTATGTTGTCTGTTGTCTGTTGTCTGCTGTATGTTGTCTGTTGTCTGTTGTCTGCTGTATGTTGTCTGTTGTCTGTTGTCTGCTGTATGTTGTCTGTTGTATGTTGTCTGCTGTATGTTGTCTGTTGTATGTTGTCTGCTGTATGTTGTCTGTTGTCTGTTGTCTGTTGTATGTTGTCTGCTGTATGATGTCTGCTGTATGTTGTCTGTTGTCTGTTGTCTGCTGTATGTTGTCTGCTGTATGTTGTCTGTTGTCTGTTGTCTGCTGTATGTTGTCTGTTGTCTGCTGTATGTTGTCTGTTGTCTGTTGTCTGCTGTATGTTGTCTGTTGTCTGTTGTCTGCTGTATGTTGTCTGTTGTCTGTTGTCTGCTGTATGTTGTCTGTTGTATGTTGTCTGCTGTATGTTGTCTGCTGTATGTTGTCTGCTGTATGTTGTCTGCTGTCTGCTGTATGTTGTCTGCTGTATGTTGTCTGTTGTCTGCTGTATGTTGTCTGTTTCCTGGTTTTGGTTGCACCAGACAGTTCTCTTCCAAGGTAGCGCGCCACATAATCCTACTCAAGTTTGTCACACAGACTGGGGGCACTCTTGTAGAATGTGTTTTGTTTGTCATATCTGCTATGGTGTAGTAACACAGACTGTGGGCACTCTTGTAGAATGTGTTTTGTTTGTCATATCTGCTATGGTGTAGTAACACAGACTGGGGGCACTCTTGTAGAATGTGTTTTGTTTGTCATATCTGCTATGGTGTAGTAACACAGACTGGGGGCACTCTTGTAGAATGTGTTTTGTTTGTCATATCTGCTATGGTGTAGTAACACAGACTGGGGGCACTCTTGTAGAATGTGTTTTGTTTGTCATATCTGCTATGGTGTAGTAACACAGACTGGGGGCACTCTTGTAGAATGTGTTTTGTTTGTCATATCTGCTATGGTGTAGTAACACAGACTGGGGGCACTCTTGTAGAATGTGTTTTGTTTGTCATATCTGCTATGGTGTAGTAACACAGACTGGGGGCACTCTTGTAGAATGTGTTTTGTTTGTCATATCTGCTATGGTGTAGTAACACAGACTGGGGGCACTCTTGTAGAATGTGTTTTGTTTGTCATATCTGCTATGGTGTAGTAACACAGACTGGGGGCACTCTTGTAGAATGTGTTTTGTTTGTCATATCTGCTATGGTGTAGTAACACAGACTGGGGGCACTCTTGTAGAATGTGTTTTGTTTGTCATATCTGCTATGGTGTAGTAACACAGACTGGGGGCACTCTTGTAGAATGTGTTTTGTTTGTCATATCTGCTATGGTGTAGTAACACAGACTGGGGGCACTCTTGTAGAATGTGTTTTGTTGTCATATCTGCTATGGCGTAGTAACACAGACTGGGGCACTCTTGTAGAATGTGTTTTGTTTGTCATATCTGCTATGGTGTAGTAACACAGACTGGGGGCACTCTTGTAGAATGTGTTTTGTTGTCATATCTGCTATGGTGTAGTAACAAAGACTGGGGGCACTCTTGTAGAATGTGTTTTGTTGTCATATCCTCTAGTCTGTAGTAGCACAGACTGGGGGCACTCTTATAGAATGTGTTTTGTTGTCATATCCTCTAGTCTGTAGTAGCACAGACTGGGGGCACTCTTGTAGAATGTGTTTTGTTGTCATATCAGCTATGGTGTAGTAGCACAGACTGGGGGCACTCTTGTAGAATGTGTTTTGTTGTCATATCAGCTATGGTGTAGTAGCACAGACTGGGGGCACTCTTATAGAATGTGTTTTGTTGTCATATCAGCTATGGTGTAGTAGCACAGACTGGGGGCACTCTTGTAGAATGTGTTTTGTTGTCATATCTGCTAGTGTGTAGAGGCACAGACTGGGGGCACTCTTGTAGAATGTGTTTTGTTGTCATATCTGCTAGTGTGTAGAGGCACAGACTGGGGGCACTCTTATAGAATGTGTTTTGTTGTCATATCTGCTAGGGTGTAGAAGCACAGACTCGGGGCACTCTTATAGAATGTGTTTTGTTGTCATATCTGCCAGGGTGTAGAGGCACAGACTGGGGGCACTCTTGTAGAATGTGTTTTGTTGTCATATCTGCCAGGGTGTAGAGGCACAGACTGGGGGCATTCTTGTAGAATGTGTTTTGTTGCTATATCTGCTAGGGTGTAGAGGCACACACTGGGGGCACTCTTCTTGAGTGTGTTTTTGTTGTCATACTCTCAAGTGTGTCGTGGCACAGACCGGTGGTCCATGTCTTCTGTTTGGGGTTCATCTGGTGCCTCATTCTGCCCTGCCAGTGTGCAGTTGAGGTACCATACCTTGATCCCTCTTCGACACCTCCTAACATCTAACTTCCAAATTGTGTTTTGGGCTAGCCTGTTTACTACTTGGCGCGGCACGGCTCTTTGATTATGGATGTAGTTTCCTTTTAGCAGATCATGTGCTCTTGTAGCACAACAGCCATCTCCACGCTCAAATATAATTCCATGATATAGCAGGAAGGTCAGCACACACAATAGCCTCTGTTTTAGATAAAATTATTGGTTGAAAAAGGTGAGCCAGTAACTAAAGAGGGTACACTTATGAGAGCAAGAGAAGTGAGGGAGTTAGAAAGTTATATCTGTGAGGAAATGAGAGAAAGAGAAGTTTATGAAGACAGAAAGTGATTACATGTATCTGTTAGAGAATGAAAACAATTTTGGCAAAGTAAAAGAAAAGGGTAGGTAAAGTGTTGACAGTAAAGATGATGATACTGGGTGTGCTGACATTAAAGATGATGATACTGGGTGTGCTGACATTAAAGATGATGATACTGGGTGTGCTGACATTAAAGATGATGATACTGGGTGTGCTGACATTAAAGATGATGATACTGGGTGTGCTGACATTAAAGATGATGATATTGGATGTGTTGACATTAAAGATGATGATATTGGGTGTGTTGACATTAAAGATGATGATATTGGGTGTGTTGACATTAAAGATGATGATATTGGGTGTGTTGACATTAAAGATGATGATATTGAATGTGTGGACATTAAAGATGATGATATTGGGTGTTTTGACAGTAAAGATGATGATATTGAGTGTTTTGACAGTAAAGATGATGATATTGGCTGTTTTGACAGTAAAGATGATGATATTGGGTGTTTTGACAGTAAAGATATTGATATTGGGTGTGTTGACATTAACGATGTTGATATTAGTTGTGTTGACATTAAAGATGATGATACTGGGTGTTTTGACAGTAAAGATATTGATATTGGGTGTGTTGGCAGTAAAGATATTGATATTGGGTGTGTTGACATTAAAAATGATGATACTGAGTGTGTTGACAGTAAAGATGATCGTAGTTGATTTGTTGACATATAAGATGATGATACTGGGTGTGTTGACAGTAAAGATATTGATATTGGGTGTGTTGACAGTAAAGATGATGATACTGGGTGTGTTGACAGTAATGATATTGATATTGGGTGTGTTGACAGTAAAGATGATGATACTGGGTGTGTAGACAGTAAAGATGATCATAGTTGATTTGTTGACATTAAAGATGATGATACTGGGTGTGTTGACAGTACATATGTTGATATTGGGTGTGTTGACAGTAAAGATGATGATACTGGGTGTGTTTACAGTAAAGATGATGATACTGGGTGAGTTGACAGTAAAGATGATGATACTGGGTGTGTTGACAGTAAAGATGATGATACTGGGTGTGTTGACAGTACAGATGTTCGTGGTTGATGTATTTACATTAAAGATGATGATACTGGGTGTGTTGACAGTAAAGATGATGATACTGAGTGTGTTGACAGTACAGATGTTCGTGGTTGATGTATTTACATTAAAGATGATGATACTGGGTGTGTTGACAGTAAAGCTGATGATACTGGGTGTGTTGACAGTACAGATGTTCGTGGTTGATGTATTTACATTAAAGATGATGATACTGGGTGTGTTGGTAGTAAAGATGATGATACTGGGTGTTTTGACAGTACAGATGTTCGTGGTTGATGTATTTACATTAAAGATGATGATACTGGGTGTGTTGACAGTAAAGATGTTGATACTGAGTGTGTTAACAGTACAAATGTTCGTGGTTGATTTATTTACATTAAAGATGATGCTACTGGGTGTGTGGACAGTAAAGATGATGATACTGAGTGTGTTGACAGTACAGATGTTCGTGGTTGATGTATTTATATTAAAGATGATGATACTGGGTGTGTGGACAGTAAAGCTGATGATACTGAGTGTGTTGACAGTACAGATGTTCGTGGTTGATGTATTTATATTAAAGATGATGATACTGGGTGTGTTGACAGTAAAGATGTTGATACTGAGTGAGTTGACAGTACAGATGTTCGTGGTTGATGTATTTATATTAAAGATGATGTTACTGGGTGTGTTGACAGTAAAGATGTTGATACTGAGTGTGTTGACAGTACAGATGTTCGTGGTTGATGTATTTACATTAAAGATGATGATACTGGGTGTGTTGACAGTAAAGATGTTGATACTGAGTGTGTTGACAGTACAGATGTTCGTGGTTGATGTATTTATATTAAAGATGATGATACTGGGTGTGTTGACAGCAAAGAGGATCGTGGGTTATGTATTTACATTACAGATGATGATACTGGGTGTGTTGACAGTACAGATGGTCGTGGTAATGTTTTGACATTAAAATTTATTATACTTGGTGTGTTGACAGTAAAGCTGTTGATATTGGGTGTGTTGGCATTAAAGATGAAGATACTGGGTGTGTTGACAGCAAAGATGATGATACTGGGTGTGTTGACAGTAAAGATTTTGATATTGGGTGTGTTGGCATTAAAGATGATGATACTGGGTGTGTTGACAGTAAAGATGATGATACTGGGTGTGCTGACAGTAAAGATGTTGATATTGGGTGTGTTGACAGTATAGATGATGATACTGGGTGTGTTACCAGTAAAGATGATGATACTGGGTGTGTTGACAGTAAAGATGATGCTACTGGGTGTGTTGACAGTAAAGATGTTGATATTGGGTGTGTTGGCATTAAAGATGATGATACTGGGTGTGTTGACAGTAAAGTTGTTGATATTGGGCGTATTGAAATTAAAGATGTTGATATTGCGTGTGTTTTGACATTAAAGATGATGATACTGGGTTTGTTGACAGTAAAGATGATCGTGGTTGATGTGTTGACATTAAAGATGATGATACTGGGTGTGTTGACAGTAAAGTTGTTGATATTGGGCGTATTGACATTAAATATGTTGATATTGCGTGTGTTTTGACATTAAAGATGATGATACTGGGTTTGTTGACAGTAAAGATGATCGTGGTTGATGTATAGACATTAAAGATGATGATACTGGGTGTGTTGACAGTAAAGATGATCGTCGTTGATGTATAGACATTAAAGATGATGATACTGGGTGTGTTGACAGTAAAGATGATCGTGGTTGATGTATTTACAGTAAAGACGACGATACTGGATGTGTTGACAATAAAGGTAATGGTATTGGATGTTGACAGTAAAGATGATGATACAGGGTTTGTTGACAGTAAAGATGATGGCTATTAACTATAGAAATGGATAGGTGTTCTGCAAGACATG
>JAVIAB010000047.1:9845585-9903085 GCA_032433765.1 Megaustenia siamemsis | reverse complement strand
CTCACAGGACATTCCAATAATTAAACCTATCCAGAGAAAGCCTTAATGCAACCACCTCGCCATGAGAGAACTTTGCCCAGGTTAAACAACGACCCAGAACTGACCGTCACTGTCTGACCACAAAAAACACGAGCTGGTTATAAATCATGTGTTATGTCTACCAAATGTTACGTTGTACATAACAAAATGTTATAGATTAGGAGGAGAGAATTATGTGGTCGGTCAAGCTGAACATAACAAAATGTTATAGATAAGGAGGAGAGAATTATGTGGTCGGTCAAGCTGAACATAACAAAATGTTATAGATGAGGAGGAGAGAATTATGTGGTCGTTCAGGCTGAACATAACAAAATGTTATAGATAAGGAGGAGAGAATTATGTGGTCGGTCAAGCTGTTACAGGATATCAGTCGGAAACACTAAATCACTGTATGTATGGGTTATAAAACTCCGATCGTCTTGTTGATATCAGCGTCCCACAGGGAACTTAGCGCCCCTTAGATAATTTAGCGCCCTTTTGTAACTTAGGGACCCTTAGATAATTTGGCGCCCGTGTATAACTTAACGTCTCTTGTGTAACTTAGAGTAAGTAGTAAAGTACCCCCGTCACGCCAAGTGGCTTATAGGGAATCTGGTGTTAGTGACCATATATTTTACAGACCTTCGGCACAAGATTTTTCTTAGTACCTCTTATGTAACTTAGCGCCCTAGGTAACTTGGAGCATTTTAGGTAATTTAGCGTCTCTTACGTAACATAGTGCCCCTTATGTAATATACGCCTCATTTGTAACATAGTGTCCCTTATGTAATATACGCCTCATTTGTAACTTAGTGTCCCTTATGTAATATACGCCTCATTTGTAACATAGTGTCCCTTATGTAATATACGCCTCATTTGTAACATAGTGTCCCTTATGTAACTTAGCGCGTTTTCATGTTATTCGCGAACCTAGTATACGCCTTCCCACTTCAATGTTGCGCTCATGATCTGTGCAGGGCGATGTTGCCCAATCTAGGAATCCCATTAGCCACTTCAATGTTGCTCTAATGATTTGTACAGAGCGATGTTGCCCAATCTAGGAATCCTAATAGCCACTTCAATGTTGCTCTAATGATCTGTACAGGGCGATGTTGCCCAATCTAGGAATCCTAATAGCCACTTCAATGTTGCTCTAATGATCTGTACAGGGCGATGTTGCCCAATCTAGGAATCCTAATAGCCACTTCAATGTTGCTCTAATGATCTGTACAGGGCGATGTTGCCCTATCTAGGAATCCCATTAGCCACTTCAATGTTGCTCTAATTATTTGTACAGAGCGATGTTGCCCAATCTAGGAATCCTAATAGCCACTTCAATGTTGCTCTAATGATCTGTACAGGGCGATGTTGCCCAATCTAGGAATCCCATTAGCCACTTCACAATCCACACACTACAATAAATTGTAATCAAGCGTGGTGCGAGTAGACAAGGGCTAAACTGATTAAAAATCTCTACAATAAGCGAGCCACATAAGTCAAGATTTCATCCATACCTTGTTGTATGAATGGGGAATATTGTGGTATTGGCCATCTTTGTCCATGACCACAGCACGTGTGGACCATGTGGTCGGTATCACGCCAGGCCGCCTATAACATCTTTGATACCAACGTTTAGAAGCAATGTGAAACCCAGACCATCGTCGTCTATCCGAAGAAGTCCTTCACCTTTCGAGGAATTCGAACTCGGACCCTTCTGAGTAGGGGCGAGCACACTAACTACTCAGCCAGCGAGGCTCCACATGCCCAATAGTTTGCATATTATCCGGGATCTATAGTAGAAAAGATCCAAAGTTCTCAGTAAACGAACAAAACTTAAGCTGTTAAACTCATGTGCGATACCAGAGCTAACATTTGGATGTGATACCAGTGCTAACATTTGAATGTGATAGCAGAGCTAACATTTGGATTTGATACCAGAGCTAACATTTGGATGTGATACCAGTGCTAACATTTGAATGTGATAGCAGAGCTAACATTTGGATTTGATACCAGAGCTAACATTTGGATGTGATACCGGTGCTAACATTTGGATGTGATACCAGAGCTAACATTTGGATGTGATACCGGTGCTAACATTTGGATGTGATACCAGAGCTAACATTTGGATGTGATACCAGAGCTAACATTTGGATGTGATACCGGTGCTAACATTTGGATGTGATACCGGTGCTAACATTTGGATGTGATACCAGAGCAAACATTTGGATGTGATACCAGAGCTAACATTTGGATGTGATACCGGTGCAAACATTTGGATGTGATACCAGAGCTAACATTTGGATTTGATACCAGAGCTAACATTTGGATGTGATACCAGTACTAACATATGGATGTGGAAGTTGGAAACTTCCACAGACCATAGATAAGAAATGTAATGCCTTTGAGTACAAATGCTCAGGTAGGATCTCAACAGAAGCTGGAAAAATACATTTCAAATGAGCAGATAAGAGACGAACCAAAACAAGAATACATCTCGAGCTTTATAATAAGAAGTCTTTGGAAATACATCGGTCATGTGCTGAGAATGAATGAAGAAATACATCGGTCATGTGCTGAGAATGAATGAAGAAATACATTTGGATGTGATACCAGTGCTAACATTTGAATGTGATAGCAGAGCTAACATTTGGATTTGATACCAGAGCTAACATTTGGATGTGATACCGGTGCTAACATTTGGATGTGATACCAGAGCTAACATTTGGATGTGATACCGGTGCTAACATTTGGATGTGATACCAGAGCTAACATTTGGATGTGATACCAGAGCTAACATTTGGATGTGATACCGGTGCTAACATTTGGATGTGATACCGGTGCTAACATTTGGATGTGATACCAGAGCAAACATTTGGATGTGATACCAGAGCTAACATTTGGATGTGATACCGGTGCAAACATTTGGATGTGATACCAGAGCTAACATTTGGATTTGATACCAGAGCTAACATTTGGATGTGATACCAGTACTAACATATGGATGTGGAAGTTGGAAACTTCCACAGGCCATAGATAAGAAATGTAATGCCTTTGAGTACAAATGCTCAGGTAGGATCTCAACAGAAGCTGGAAAAATACATTTCAAATGAGCAGATAAGAGACGAACCAAAACAAGAATACATCTCGAGCTTTATAATAAGAAGTCTTTGGAAATACATCGGTCATGTGCTGAGAATGAATGAAGAAATACATCGGTCATGTGCTGAGAATGAATGAAGAAATACATCGGTCATGCGCTGAGAATGAATGAAGAAATACATCGGTCATGTGCTGAGAATGAATGAAGAAATACATCGGTCATGTGCTGAGAATGAATGAAGAAATACATCGGTCATGTGCTGAGAATGAATGAAGAAATACATCGGTCATGTGCTGAGAATGAATGAAGAAAGATTTTCCCGTCAGACATTCATGTGGAAACCATCTGGTAAAAGAAAACAAGACAGACCAAGAGAATAGCTAAGCCGTACAATGCCCAGGGAAGGAAGAGAACACAAATACCTTGTTACATTGTGTGGGTCACACAAGGTTCCATCGTCGCTCCGCTCAGGTCGCGCAGCCGACAGTTCATGGGGACAGGAAAAAGGAAAATAAAACCTCTAACTGGCATCATCATCATCATGTGTCCTATCCGAGCTCTTTGGCATAGTCCAATTACCTTGTTTCTTATTGATTTGGTCAACAGTGTCCCACACATACACACACACATACACACACATACACACACATACACACACATACACATACACACACACACATACACATACATACACACACACACACACACAAACATACACATACATACATACACATACATACACACATATACACACATATACACACATATACACACACATACATACACATACACACATACATACACATACACACATACATACACATACACACATACACACACATACACACACATACACGCACATACATACACATACACACACATACACACACAAACACATACAAACATACACATACACACACATTCACATACACATACATACACACACACATACACACACATACACACACATACACACATACACACACATTCACACATACACACACGCACATACACACACACTCATACACACACATACACAACACGGACACACACTTCATTCATACAGACATCACAACTAAATAGAAATAAACTTGTTCCGCTTTCCCACCATCTCTCTCTCTCTCTCTCTCTCTCTCTCTCTGTCTGTCTTTAAGTGGCAACGTTATCTCCTATACCCCACATCCTATCTATCTATCTATCTATCTATCTATCTATCTATCTATCTATCTATCTATCTATCTATCTATCTATCTATCTATCTATCTATCTATCTATCTATCTATCTATCTATCTATCTATCTATCTATCTATCTATCTATCTATCTATCTATCTATCTATCTATCTATCTATCTATCTATCTATCTATCTATCTATCTATCTATCTATCTATCTATCTATCTATCTATCTATCTATCTATCTATCTATCTATCTATCTATCTATCTATCTATCTATCTATCTATCTATCTATCTATCTATCTATCTATCTATCTATCTATCTATCTATCTATCTATCTATCTATCTATCTATCTATCTATCTATCTATCTATCTATCTATCTATCTATCTATCTATCTATCTATCTATCTATCTATCTATCTATCTATCTATCTGTGTGGCTGTGTGTCTGTCTGTCTGTTTGTCTTTCTCTCTGTCTTTCTATTTGTCTGTATGTCTGTCTATTTGTCTTCTCGTCTTTCCGTCTGTCTGTCTGTCTGTCTATAGTTATGTACACAGCACTAGTAAGCCTTGCCTGTTTTCAGACTACAGCTGCTCCATTGAAGAATCATCAGGGCAGGCGCGTGTGACCACCACCATTCACAGACCAACAATAGAGAAACAGCATCGGTCAACTTGGGCAATGACATGAGAGTCGCCACAACACGAAGATAACGCAGACTGTGAGGACACACGTTTATACGTGAGAGTCTCCACAACAGGAAGATAACACAGACTGTGAGGACACACGTTTATACATGGAGTCTCCACAACACGAAGATAACGCAGACTGTGAGGACACACGTTTATACATGAGAGTCTCCACAACACGAAGATAACGCAGACTGTGAGGACACACGTTTATACATGAGAGTCTCCACAACACGAAGATAACACAGACTGTGAGAACATACGTTTATACATGAGAGTCTCCACAACACGAAGATAACACAGACTGTGAGAACATACGTTTATACATGAGAGTCTCCACAACACGAAGATAACGCAGACTGTGAGGACACAAGTTTATACATGAGAGTCTCCACAACACGAAGATAACACAGACTGTGAGGACACACGTTTATACATGAGAGTCTCCCCAACACGAAGATAACACAGACTGTGAGGACACACGTTTATACATGAGAGTCTCCACAACACGAAGATAACACAGACTGTGAGGACACACGTTTATACATGAGAGTCTCCACAACACGAAGATAACACAGACTGTGAGGACACACGTTTATACATGAGAGTCTCCCCAACACGAAGATAACACAGACTGTGAGGACACACGTTTATACATGAGAGTCTCCACAACACGAAGATAACACAGACTGTGAGGACACACGTTTATACATGAGCCGTTCCTACCAGACCAATGTGGCGGTGGATAAATGGACCACTAGAAACACTCGAAGGTATCACAGCAGAAGAGGCCAATTGAATCGCTAGAAACTGCGAACCATTTCTCCCCTCGACGCTGGAAGGTAAATGGGGAAAGAAAGAAAGAAAGAAAGAAAGAAAGAAAGAAAGAAATTTTTTTTTAAAAAGGAAGGAAACAATTATTTTACATATAAGAAACATAACAATAGTTGCCTTCGATGGGATAATGATGATACAACTCATGAAAGAGATAAATGATGATGCTACACATGAGAATGATAAAATATGAAACAACACGTGGTGGAGATAAAAAGAATGATACAACACATGAAGAGATAAATGATGATACAACACATGAAGAGATAAATGATGATAAAACACATGAAGAGATAAATGATGATAAAACACATGAAGAGATAAATGATGATAAAACACATGAAGAGATAAATGATGATAAAACATATGAACAGATAAATGATGATAAAACACATGAAGAGATAAATGATGATAAAACACATGAAGAGATAAATGATGATAAAACATATGAACAGATAAATGATGATAAAACACATGAAGAGATAAATGTTGATAAAACACATGAAGAGATAAATGATGATAAAACACACGAAGAAATAAATGATGATAAAACACATGAAGAGATAAATGATGATAAAACATATGAAGAGATAAATGATGATAAAACACACGAAGAAATAAATGATGATAAAACACATGAAGAGATAAATGATGATAAACATATGAACAGATAAATGATGATAAAACACATGAAGAGATAAATGTTGATAAAACACATAAAGAGATAATTGATGATAAAACACATGAAGAGATAGAGGATGATACAACACATGAAGAAAGTAAAGAAACGTGCCTCGTTGCGAGAAGTACTACCAGACATGTGAAATAAGAAAATATAAAACGAGAAATCGAAGGGAGATGCTGATTCGATTTTCAATACCGAAGGAGGGATGTTCTTTGTTGACTCGTGAGATTGTGACAAACACCGAGACACTGGTCGTGTTTGCAGAAAACGAGTTCGAGTGGTTTTATCTGGGTGCGGGTTGAAATATAATTTCATTTAGTCTGGATGGGTGTTTACGCGCTGACCGCATCCATATTGAGTGCGCGCGGGCATTAAATTAAGCCATTAATAATATAACTGAATATTGTCACGTATGCTATTTTTTGTACTGAGACAGCAGTGTGAAGAATTCCTCTGGTTAGCTCATTAGTCGAATAAATTAGTTCGGATGCAGACAAAAGAGAGAGAATTTAAGTTTTACTTTCTGATCTTCTCTTGTTTGTCTTATTTTTTTTCCCTAGATCCTTAATTCTTTCCATCTAGATTGACAATCTTCGTGTGTTTTTTTGTTTATTAATACTATCTATCTTTCACATCTATTCGTGTTTATTTAATGCGTTACTCTTGTTTTCTCCCTTCTCTGATACTTCTTCACTTTAATTCGCATTCATCCCTACTTTGTTTCTAACACTTATACTTGCATGAACATTTGACTTGGCTACTGTACTACAAACATAATTCATTTTTGTACTTCTTCCATTTGAACAATATTTATTTTGATACGTTCGTTATCCATTCTTATTGATTTCTTTATATTCTTTTTGACACTTTTCCATTCTTTTTGACTTCTCCAAATTATTTTTCTACTTTTCTTCCCCTTCTTATTGATTTCCCTAGTTTCTTTTTTGACACTTCTTTCTTACTAATGATATCTATAAATTCTTTTAACACTTCTTCCATCTTTCTCTACTCCATATATTACTATATAATTTTTTATTCCAGTTCACATTTCTACTTGTTGTTGACTCTCCTTCATACATATTAACACTTCTCACTTCTTTCAATTCTTGTTTTCTTTTTTCTACTTTGATACATTTCGTTTTATTTTCCGTAAACACTTGTTACAACTACATGACTTGTCATACCGGTCTGTGGTGTCCTTCATTATTTTGCAAATTAATCTTCTTGTAGTCATCCATTTTTTTTTTTTTTGCTTCTCCTATTTGTCTATCTTCAAACATCACAACCATTGTTGTCACCATTACTACCACCACCTCTACTACTACCACTATTACTACCACCACCTCTACTACCACCACCTCTACTACTACCACTATTACTACCACCACCTCTACTACTACCACTATTACTACCACCACCTCTACTACTACCACTTCTACTACCACCACTATTACTACAACCACTTCTCTACTACTACCACTATTACTACCACCACCTCTACTACTACTACCTCTACTACCACCACTATTACTACTACTACCACTATTACTATAACCACTTCTCTACTACCACCACCTCTACTACTACCACTATTACTATAACCACTTCTCTACTATCACCACCTCTGCTACCACCACCTCTACTACTACCACTATTACTACAACCACTTCCCTACTACCACCACTACTACTACTGCTTACAGATCTACTGCTACTACCACTATCACTAATGCTACTGCCACCACCAATACTACTACTGCCACTACTACTACCACTATCACTACCACTACTACTTCTACCACTTCTACTGCTACTACCACTACTACTACTACTATCACTACCACTACTACTTCTACCACTTCTACTGCTACTACCACTACTACTACGACCACCACCACTACTATTATTGCTACTACAACCGCCATCACCACTAATACTAATAAAAGTAATAATACTGCCACCATTGTTAGTAGAAGTGCTACTACCATTAACAGTAAAAGTTATACTGCTACCACCACCATCACCACCACCACTACTGCTTCTTCTACCTTTCAACTCCCTGCCTGTGGAGTATAGGTCTTCAACAAACACTTTCCACGCCGTTCTGTTTCTTGCCATTCTTGTAAGATCATTCCATGTCTTCCCCATCATCTTCATCTCTGCTTCCATCTGTCTACTCTAAGAATATCTTGGTCTTCCTCTTTGTTTTTTTTTTCCCTTGGAATTTTTTTTTAAAAAAAAGGGTCTGATGTGCAATACTCTCAGTTGGCTTCCGCAGTGTGTGTCCTATCCAGCGCCATCGTCTTCGATTTATCTCTTTATCCACTAGTATTTGACTGGTACTTTCCCAATATCTATGTTAGTGATTGTGTCTTGCCATTGCCATCTTTTTATTCTGTGAAAGACTCCATTAATGAAGATCTGTTGTTTCATATTTGTCATTATTATTGTTCTCCATGTTTCACAGCCATATAATAGGACTGACTTAACATTGGAGTTGAAAATTTTAATTTTTGTATTTGACCTAATTTTGTTTGATTGCCATGTTTACTAGTCAATGTTCAATGTAATGAGTCAATGCAAGTCAATGCAATGAATGCTCCTCTTGTCATCATTACTAATACTACCACTATTACAACAAAAACTACTATTACTACTATTAGGACTACCACTACCTCTACTTCTATAACTACTTCTACTACTACTACTGCTACTGCTACCACTACCACTGCCTCTACTTCTATAACTACTTCTACTACTACTACTACTACTACTACCACTACCACTACCTCTACTTCTATAACTACTTCTATTACTACTACTGCTACTGCTACCACTACCACTACCTCTACTTCTATAACTACTTCTACTACTACTACTACTACTACTACCACTACCACTACCTCTACTTCTATAACTACTTCTATTACTACTACTGCTGCTGCTACCACTACCACTGCCTCTACTTCTATAACTACTTCTACTACTACTACTACTGCTGCTACCACTACCACTACCTCTACTTCTATAACTACTTCTACCACTATTGCTGCTGCTACCACTACCTCTACTTCTTCTATAACTACTTCTACTACTACTACTGCTGCTGCTACCACTACCACTACCTCTACTTCTATAACTACTTCTACTACTACTACTGCTGCTGCTGCTACCACTGCCTCTACCTCTACTTCTATAACTACTTCTACTACTACTACTACTGCTGCTGCTACCACTACCACTACCTCTACTTCTATAACTACTTCTACTACTACTACTGCTGCTGCTACCACTACCACTACCTCTACTTCTATAACTACTTCTACTACTACTACTGCTGCTGCTACCACTACCACTACCTCTACTTCTATAACTACTTCTACTACTACTACTGCTGCTGCTACCACTACCACTACCTCTACTTCTATAACTACTTCGACTACTACTACTGCTGCTGCTACCACTACCACTACCTCTACTTCTATAACTACTTCGACTACTACTACTGCTGCTGCTACCACTACCACTACCTCTACTTCTATAACTACTTCTACTACTACTACTGCTGCTGCTACCACTACCTCTACTTCTACTACTACTACTGCTGCTGCTACCACTACCACTACCTCTACTTTTGCTACTACTGCTGCTGCTACCACTACCTCTACTTCTACTACTACTACTGCTGCTGCTACCACTACCACTACCTCTACTTTTGCTACTACTGCTGCTGCTACCACTACCACTACCTTTACTTCTATAACTACTTCTACTACTGCTGCTACCACTACCTCTACTTCTACTACTACTACTGCTGCTGCTACCACTACCACTACCTCTACTTTTGCTACTACTGCTGCTGCTACCACTACCACTACCTTTACTTCTATAACTACTTCTACTACTGCTGCTACCACTACCTCTACTTTTGCTACTACTGCTGCTGCTACCACTACCACTACCTTTATTTCTATAACTACTTCTACTACTACTACTGCTGCTACCACTACCACTACTACTACTACTACTACTGCTGCTACCACTACCACTACCACTACTACTACTACTGCTACTGCTGCTACCACTACCTCTACTTCTATAACTACTTCTACTACTGCTGCTACCACTACCTCTACTTCTACTACTACTACTGCTGCTACCACTACCACTACTTCTACTACTGCTACTGCTGCTACCACTACCACTACCTCTACTTCTATAACTACTTCTACTACTGCTGCTACCACTACCACTACCTCTACTTCTATAACTACTTCTACTACTGCTGCTACCACTACCTCTACTTCTACTACTACTACTGCTGCTACCACTACCTCTACTTCTATAACTACTTCTACTACTGCTGCTACCACTACCTCTACTTCTACTACTACTACTGCTGCTACCACTACCACTACTTCTATAACTACTTCTAATACTACTACTGCTGCTGCTGCTGCTACCACTACCACTACAATTGCTTAAACTAAGGTGACCAGACGTCCAGATTTTTCCAGGACAGTCCCGATTTTTTACTTTTAAAAAAAAACCTTTGTCCCGGATTTGTTACTGTCCCGAATTTGTCCCGATTTTTGCCGATTTTTTAGCTTGTTTTTAAAATACACTAAGGACACGAACGTTTACCAATTTTGCCAATATGGTAAACGTCTCTTTGACTTAAAAATATACATTATTCCGTTGTTGTGTAGAAAATGTTTGAAAATCGAACTGGCTGTTCATTTGGCGAAACAGCAACAGTAAAATGCGCTCCAAGTTTACAATCTTATATACTGAAACTAAAACTCAACAAGTAGCATCTTTGCGGCCACATTTCATATTCTTGTATATTCATTGTGTCACTTTCGTTTACCGACGAACTAATTCTTTTTTATTGTGTTGTTTAGTGATAGAGGTTATTGCATTCATTATATTTTATTTACATTGTGCTATTATTCAGTAACATGACATTTTAATGTTTAAGAACTTATGCTATTATCATCATGTGCCATACCGGTTCGCGTAGGCGATTATGTCCTTCCATAATCTTCTATTTACAGTGCATCGTATGAGTTCTGTTGTTGACTGTTTTCCATGTCATGACACCAAGCTATCCAGTATTTTTTTTCTCTTTATCGTCCGCGATCTCTCTTTCCTTTTATTTTGCCAGTTGTTACCAAGCATTCCAACTTTCCTCTTCTCATGATGTGCCCGAAAAATGTTGATTGTTTCTTTCTGATGTTTTTTTAGGAGCTGCCTTTTTGTGTTGGCCTCTTTGAGAACTTCCTCATTGGTCTTTTGGCTGTCCAGGGAGCTTTCAACATTCTTCTGAGAAATCCCATCTCTGTGGCCTCTAATCGTCTTTTCATTTGTTTGTCTATTGTCTATGATTCGCTTCCATAGGTCAGAATTGGTTCTATATAGCACCAATTAACTCTCTTTCTAATTTCTATTGACATAGATTTCTTGCATAAGATATTTTTTCATTTTCTGAAATGCTATTTTGGCCTGAGTTATTCTGCTTTTTATTTCCGTGGTGCATCTTCCATCCAATGTTATTTATTGTGCCCAGGTATTTGACGCGTTGCACTTGTTTCAAATGTGTCCTGTTGCTATACCATATGCTATGCACATGGTATAGTCATAGAAAGTTATTATTTAATCTAAAGTTAGTTTGTTATTGTTGCAACAAATGGCATCATAAGGTAAATGCAATTTCAATCAAGATTTACAAAAGGAATACCCCTGTCTACAAAAGTCTACATCAGACTTCACTGCAAGATGCACTATATGTGCCTCTGGGTTTTCGATTAACCGCAGTGGACGTGGTGATATTAAACATAAGTCACAAAATAGCGCAAAACATAAGAGAGCCGTCGCTACAGCTGCATCAAGCTCGCCGTTAACAACATTTTTTCGAGCTGAACAGATTGGTGACAAAGAAGAACAATTAACTGCTACAGAAGGTGCATTTGCCTATCATACAGTGATACACAATCATACATTTAGATCTGTGGACTGCACATCAAACTTACTTTACATGATTATTGCTAAAATTTATCTGCACTTTAAATCATACACAGTTAGAGTCTCAAGGAGTTTTGCCAGTTTGTGGACACAGACTTCCAAATAATTTTAGGTTATGCTTAGACTAGATGGCTTGTACTGCTGCCTGATGTTGAAAGGGTTCTTCACACGTTCCTGCCTTTAAAATCCTATTTTCAGTCTAAAAACAGAGATGCCCAGTCTTTATACAGAAATTCTTGAAAACCCCCTGTCCCCTGTCTGCAGCATGACTTATTTTTGTTCACAGTCAGACATCCTCTTTCCACGAAGCAGTGCAGAAAGTAGAGGGACAGGTGGTCACTGTTTTTGAAGTAATTGACAACATCAATGGGTTGAGAACTATCTTTGAGTCCAAAGTGGAAGATGGTTTCTTGCCATCAAGAGTTAAGCTAATTCTTGACAAGCTGGAAATGGAAGGAATTCCACAGGATGATGTGAACAAATTTAAAGCCAGTGTTTCTTTATTCTATGAAACAGCTTTAAGTTATTTGAAGGAATTGGCTGCAAATAATTTGCAAAACCTTGAGACCTACAGCTGGGTAATGTTGAACAGAACACCAACTTGGGAAGATATTCAGAAATCTTCATCATTAGTGAGCCACTACCTTCAGTCGACTTTCCAGAAAATGAAATGTATGGTGAATATGTTTACATGAAGCAGTTTGGTACTTCTCAGAAAATTAATGAGTGGAGTATTAATAAAACATTACCAGGGCAGCGTTGGATTGAAATAGCTTCCCACTTCAAAAACAGGCATGTGCCAATTTAACATATTCTGAAGCTGGCAGAGTTCTTTTTGTGTCTACCGGGAACAAATGCTGTAAGGGAAAGATTGTTTTCTCTGATGAACAGTTTGTGGACAAATGATAAAGCACATCTAAGTGTGGCCACTCTAAAGGCCATGTTGATCACAAAAGTGAACAATGAGCAAACTTGTGTTGAATGTTTTAAGATGCTCCAAACAAAGAAAGATCTTTCTTAAAAAAATCGACTCATCAGAAAAGTACAGCAACTCTGCTTCACCTTCCACTTAAGTGAGTATCACTAATGTTTTTTTTAAATCTCCTGATAACGTTTTGTAAGCCTATATTGTTAGGTGTTTTAATTAGTTTTAACATACATGTATTGTTCACTTGAAAATGACGGAAGAAATGTCATTTTATTGATGGAAAATATAAGTCAAATTAATCCGTCCCGAATTAGAGTTTCAAAAATATGGTCACCTTACTAAAACCACTATTACTATTATTGCTTCAGCAACTACTACTGTTATTGCTACTACTACTATTATTATTATAGGTACTACTAAAACTAGTAGTATCACCACTACTACTACAATTATTGATACAACTACTATTGATACTACTACTACTACTATTATTGTTGCTCCACTACTACAATTACAACTACTACTACCACCACCACTAGGGAGCCGCGATAGCTCAGTGGTTAGTGAACTGGACTACAAAGGACAAGGGGTAGGGTTCGATCCCAACCGACGGCTTCCGAGTTCACCAAGCCTTAAATGGGTACAGGATTTTTCTGGGAAAGTAAAGCGGCGCGGGCGTAATACCGACCACATTACCCCGAAAATCATGTGCCGAAGGTCTGTAAAATGTATGGTCACTAACACCATATTCCCTATACGCCACTTGGCGTGACGGGGGTACTTTACTTTACTTTACTTTTTTTTTTACTACCACCACTACTACTTCGAGCAATATTACTATTACTACTACTACTACCACTATTACTACTACCACTATTACTACTACTACCACCATTATTACTACTACTACCACTATAACTACTACTACCACTATTACTACTGCTACTACTACCACTATTACTACTACTACTACTACCACTATTACTACTACTACTACTACTACTACTACTACCACTATTACTACTTCTATAACTACTACTACCACCACCATTATTACTACTGCTACTACTACCACTATTACTACTACTACTACCACTATTACTACTACTACTACTACTACTACTACACTATTACTACTTCTATAACTACTACTACCACCACCATTATTATTACTACTACTACCACTATTACTACTACTACTACTACCACTATTACTAATACTACCCCTATTACTACTACTACTACTACCACTATTACTACTACTACTACTATCACCACTATTACTACTACTACTACTACCACTATTACTAATACTACCCCTATTACTACTACTACTACTACCACTATTACTACTACTACTACTACTACTACTACTACTACCACTATTACTACTTCTATAACTACTACTACCACCACCATTATTATTACTACTACTACCACTATTACTACTACTACTACTACCACTATTACTAATACTACCCCTATTACTACTACTACTACTACCACTATTACTACTACTACTACTATCACCACTATTACTACTACTACTACTACCACTATTACTAATACTACCCCTATTACTACTACTACTACTACCACTATTACTACTACTACTACTACTACCACTATTACTACTACTACTACTATCACCACTATTACTACTACTACTACTACCACTATTACTACTATTACTACTACCAATATTACTACTACCACTACCACTATTACTTCTACCACTATTACCACCACTACTACCACTATTACTACTACTACTACTACTACCACTACCACTATTACTACTACCACTATTACCACCACTACTACCACTATTACTACTACTACTACCACTATTACTACTACCACTACTACCACCACTACTACTACCACTATTACTACTACCACTACTACTACTACTACTACTACTACCACTATTACTACTACCACTACCACCACCACTACTACCACCACTACTACTATGTTTATTTCTATCCTTCCTCTCTTTCCTTATTCCAAGTTACCGCATTTCCCGTTACGCGATCTACCCGCCCTTTCATACAACATTAAACACTTCTTGCCTGCTAACCTTTTCATTTTGTGGTACCGTTTGATGGTTGTCACACGCCCCAAACCATTTAGTACACCTATAAAATAAAATAAACTTCATAGAACGACCACGACCTAACGCAATCATTTCATGCCAAAAAAATAAAATAATATATTCCATTCGTTCTCCATTTGGCCTGGAATTCTCACAGCAGATCTGGCAAACGAAATTAAGGCGGGAGGTAAAAACTGAAAGGAAAAGATAATTCAGTTGAAAAGCCAGCACGCATTCTTAAACATTTGCGTGCTCTCCCTTTTGGAACACATGGTTTCCATGACGACATTAGACGCCTCATTAGTTTCCTAGTTTAATTTGAACTCTGTAAAAGCGGCTGCTTCTAGATCTGATTGCGTCTAAGTAAGAAATAGCGGGAAAATGATAACAGCCGCACTGTAACTATTAAGGAAAACATTTAAATACTGCTGCGTTCTGGGAACTACTTTCTTTCTAGAATGTTGTAGAATAGCAAGAATAGGATCGTTGCTACTTTCAGGAACTATTTTCAGTATCAATAAATTATGAGCCAAGACAAGTCTAGAGAATAGGTCTAGAGAGTAGGTCTAGAAAGTAGGTCTAGAGAGTAAGTCTAGAGAATAAATTTGGAGAATAGGTCAACAGAGAAGGTCTAGAGAATAGGTCAAGAGAGTAGGTCTAGAGAATAGGTCAAGAGAGTAGGTCTAGAGTATAGGTCAAGAGAGTAGGTCTAGAGAGTAGGTCTAGGGAGTAAGTATAAATAATAGTTCTAGAGATTAAGTTTAGAGAGTAGGTCTAGAGAGTAGGTCTAGGGAGTAGGTATAAATAATAGTTCTAGAGATTAAGTTTAGAGTAGGTCTGGAGAATAGTTCAAGAGAGTAGATCTTGAGAGTAGGGCAAAAGCGTAGGTCTAGCGAGTAGGTTAAGAGAGTAGGTCTAGAGGGCAGAACAAGAGCGTAGGTCTAGGAGTAGGTCAAGAGAGTAGGTCTAGAGAGTAATTCAAGAGAGTAGGCCAAGAGCGTAGGTTAAGGGCGTAGGCCAGAGAGTAGGTCAAGAGAGTAGGCCAAGAGAGTAGGTCTTACGATTACGTCAAGAGAATAAGTCTAGAGAGTAGATCTAGCGAGTAGGTCTTACGATTACATCAAGAGAATAAGTCTAGAGAGTAGATCTAGCGAGTAGGTCTAGAGAGTAGATCTAGCGAGTAGGTCTTACGAGTGCGTCAAGAGAACAGGTCTAGATAGGAGGCCAAGAGAGTATGTCTAGCGAGTAGGTCAACAGAATAAGTCGAGAGCGTAGATCTAGAAAGTAGGTCTAGAGAGTAGGTCTAGATAGAAAGTCTAGAGAGTAGGTCAAGAGAGTAGGTCAGGAGAGTAGGTCAAGAGAGTAAGTGGAGAGTAAGTCTAGAGATCAGGTCTAGAGAAAGAAAATCACTGTAATAAATGATGGATTTCTTTTCTCTGTTGTGTTTATCGTCTCGTCGATAGAGACTTAAGGAAGGATAGCAGAACGTTAAAGGGAAACATTATTGAAACTTCATCATTATCATGTCATTCTTGACTGGAGTAGCGTCAATGTGAGTTGTCATACGAGAACAAGAGCAAAAAAAAGGGTAAGAACAAGAGTAAGTACAAGAGTAAGAACAAGAGTAAGAACAAGAGTAAGAAAAGAGTAAGAACCAGAGTAAGAACAAGAGTAAGAACAAGTGTAAGAACAAGAGTAAGAACAAGAGTAAGAGCCAGAGTAAGAACGAGAGTAAGAACGAGAGCAAGAGCAAGAGTAAGAACAAGAGTAAGAACAAGAGTAGGAACAAGTGTAAGAACAAGAGTATGTACAAGAGTAAGAACAAGAGTAAGTACAAGAGTAGGAACAAGTGTAAGAACAAGAGTATGTACAAGAGTAAGAACAAGATTAAGAAAAGAGTAAGAACAAGAGTAAGAAAAAGCGTAAGAACAAAAGTAAGAACAAGAGTAAGAACAAGAGAAAGAACAAGAGTAGCAACAAGTGTAAGAACAAGAGTAAGAACAAGAGTAAGTACAAGAGTAAGAAAAAGCGTAAGAACAAGAGTAAGAACAAGAGTAAGAAAAAGAGTAAGAACAAGAGTAAGAACAAGCGTAAGAACAAGAGTAAGAACAAGAGTAGGAACAAGAGTAAGAAAAAGAGTAAGAACAAGAGTAAGAACAAGAGTAAGAAAAGAGTAACAACAAGAGTAAGAACAAGAGTAAGAACAAGAGCAAGTACAAGAGTAAGAAAAAAAGTAAGAACAAGAGTAAGAACAAGATCAAGAACAAGAGTAAGAACAAGAGTAAGAACAAGAGTAAGAACAAGACGAAGAACAAGTGTAAGAACAAGAGGAAGAACAAGAGCAAGTACAAGAGTAAGAAAAAAAGTAAGAACAAGAGTAAGTACAAGAGTAAGAAAAAAAGTAAGAACAAGAACAAGAACAAGAGTAAGAACAAGAGTAAGAACAAGAGTAAGAACAAGAGTAAGAAAAAGTGTAAGAACAAGAGTAAGACAAAGTGTAAGAACAAGAGTAAGAACAAGTGTAAGAACAAGAGTAAGAACAAGTGTA
The DNA here is from genome assembly GCA_032433765.1 of Megaustenia siamemsis. Classification (NCBI taxonomy): domain Eukaryota; kingdom Metazoa; phylum Mollusca; class Gastropoda; order Stylommatophora; family Ariophantidae; genus Megaustenia; species Megaustenia siamemsis. The sequence goes on along the minus strand of JAVIAB010000047.1, from coordinate 9,884,982 downwards.
AGAACAAGAGTAAGAACAAGTGTAAGAACAAGAGTAAGAACAAGAGTAAGAACAAGAGTAAGAACAAGTGTAAGAACAAGAGTAAGAACAAGAGCAAGAACAAGTGTAAGAACAAGAGTAAGAACAAGAGTAAGAACAAGTGTAGGAACAAGAGGAAGAACAAGTGTAAGAACAAGTGAAGAACAAGTGTAAGAACAAGAGGAAGAACAAGAGCAAGTACAAGTGTAAGAACGAGAGTAAGAACTAGAGCAAGAACAAGTGTAAGAACAAGAGGAAGAACAAGAGTAAGAACAAGTGTAAGAACAAGAGGAAGAACAAGTGTAAGAACAAGAGGAAGAACAAGTGTAAGAACAAGAGTAAGAACAAGAGCAAGAACAAGTGTAAGAACAAGAGTAAGAAAAAGTGTAAGAACAAGAGTAAGAACAAGAGTAAGAACAAGAGTAAGAACAAGAGTAAGAACAAGTGTAAGAACAAGAGTAAGAACAAGTGTAAGAACAAGAGGAAGAACAAGTGTAAGAACAAGAGTAAGAACAAGAGTAAGAACAAGTGTAAGAACAAGAGTAAGAACAAGAGTAAGAACAAGTGTAAGAACAAGAGTAAGAACAAGTGTAAGAACAAGAGGAAGAACAAGTGTAAGAACAAGTGTAAGAACAAGAGCAAGTACAAGTGTAAGAACAAGAGTAAGAACAAGAGCAAGAACAAGTGTAAGAACAAGAGTAAGAAGAAGAGTAAGAACAAGAGAAAGAACAAGAGTAGGAACAAGTGTAAGAACAAGTGTAAGAACAAGAGTAAGAACAAAAGCAAGAACAAGTGTAAGAACAAGAGTAAGTACAAGAGTAAGAACAAGAGTAAGAACAAGAGTAAGAACAAGTGTAAAAAACAAGTGTAAGAACAAGAGTAAGAACAAGAGTAGGAACAAGTGTAAGAACAAGTGTAAGAACAAGTGTAAGAACAAGAGAAAGAACAAGAGTAAGAACAAGTGTAAAAAACAAGTGTAAGAACAAGAGTAAGTACAAGAGTAAGAACAAGTGTAAAAAACAAGTGTAAAAACAAGAGTAAGTACAAGAGTAAGAACAAGTGTAAGAACAAGTGTAAGAACAAGAGTAAGAACAAGAGTAAGAACAAGTGCAAGAACAAGAGTAAAAACATGACAAAGAACAATGTATGAACAAGAGTATGAACAAGAGTAAGAACAAGAGTAGAACAAGTGTAAGAAAAAGCGTAAGAACAAGAGTAATTACAAGAGTAGAACAAGAGTAAGTACAAGAGTAGAACAAGAGTAAGTACAAGAGTAGAACAAGAGTAAGTACAAGAGTAAGCACAAGAGTAAATACAAGAGTAGAACAACGGTAAGTACAAGAGTAGAACAAGAGTAAGTACAAGAGTAGAACAAGAGTAAGTACAAGAGTAGAACAAGAGTAAGTACAAGAGTAAGCACAAGAGTAAGTACAAGAGTAAGTACCAGAGTAGAACAAGAGTAAGTACAAGAGTAGAACAAGAGTAAGAACAAGAGTAGAACAAGAGTAGAACAAGATTAAGAACAAGAGTAAGAACAAGAGCAAGTACAAGAGTAGAACAAGAGTAAGTACAAGAGTAAGTACAAGAGTAAGAACAAGAGTAAGAACAAGAGTAAGTACAAGAGTAAGAACAAGAGTAAGTACAAGAGTAAGTACAAGTGTAAGAACAACAGTGTAGAACAAGAGTAAGAACAAGAGTAAGTACAAGAGTAAGTACAAGTGTAAGTACAAGTGTAAGTACAAGTGTAAGAACAACAGAGTAGAACAAGAGTAAGAACAAGAGTAAGTACAAGAGTAGTACAAGAGTAAGTACAAGTGTAAGAACAAGAGTAAGAACAAGAGTAAGAACAAGAGTAAGAACAAGAGTAGAACAAGAGTAAGTACAAGAGTAAGTACAAGAGTAAGAACAAGAGTAAATACAAGAGTAAGTACAAGAGTAAGTACAAGTGTAAGAACAAGAGTAAGTACAAGTGTAAGAACAAGAGTAAGAACAAGAGTAAGAACAAGAGTAAGAACAAGAGTAAGTACAATAGTAAGTACAAGAGTAAGTACAAGTGTAAGAACAAGAGTAAGTACAAGTGTAAGAATAAGAGTAAGAACAAGAGTAAGAACAAGAGTAAGAACAAGTGTAAGAACAAGAGGAAGAACAAGTGTAAGAACAAGAGGAAGAACAAGTGTAAGAACAAGAGGAAGAACAAGAGCAAGTACAAGTGTAAGACAAGAGTAAGAACAAGAGCAAGAAGAAGTGTAAGAACAAGAGGAAGAACAAGAGTAAAAACAAGTGTAAGAACAAGAGGAAGAACAAGTGTAAGAACAAGAGGAAGAACAAGTGTAAGAACAAGTGTAAGAACAAGAGTAAGAACAAGAGTAAGAACAAGTGTAAGAACAAGAGTAAGAACAAGAGTAAGAACAAGTGTAAGAACAAAAGTAAGAACAAGTGTAAGAACAAGAGGAAGAACAAGTGTAAGAACAAGAGGAAGAACAAGAGCAAGTACAAGTGTAAGAACAAGAGTAAGAACAAGAGCAAGAACAAGTGTAAGAACAAGAGTAAAAAGAAGAGTAAGAACAAGAGAAAGAACAAGAGTAGGAACAAGTGTAAGAACAATTGTAAGAACAAGAGTAAGAACAAGAGCAAGAACAAGTGTAAGAACAAGAGTAAGAACAAGAGTAAGAACAAGAGTAAGAACAAGTGTAAAAACAAGTGTAAGAACAAGAGTAAGAACAAGAGTAGGAACAAGTGTAAGAACAAGTGTAAGAACAAGAGTAAGAACAAGAGTAAGAACAAGAGTAAGAACAAGAGTAAGAACAAGTGTAAAAAACAAGTGTAAGAACAAGAGTAAGTACAAGAGTAAGAACAAGTGTAAAAAACAAGTGTAAGAACAAGAGTAAGTACAAGAGTAAGAACAAGTGTAAGAACAAGTGTAAGAACAAGAGTAAGAACAAGAGTAAGAACAAGTGCAAGAACAAGAGTAAAAACATGACAAAGAACAATGTATGAACAAGAGTATGAACAAGAGTAGAACAAGAGTAAGTACAAGAGCAGAACAAGAGTAAGTACAAGAGTAAGCACAAGAGTAAATACAAGAGTAGAACAACGGTAAGTACAATAGTAGAACAAGAGGAAGTACAAGAGTAGAACAAGAGTAAGTACAAGAGTAGAACAAGAGTAAGAACAAGTGTAAAAACAAGTGTAAGAACAAGAGTAAGTACACGAGTAAGAACAAGTGTAAGAACAAGTGTAAGAACAAGAGTAAGAACAAGAGTAAGAACAAGTGCAAGAACAAGAGTAAAAACATGACAAAGAACAATGTATGAACAAGAGTATGAACAAGAGGAAGAACAAGAGTAGAACAAGTGTAAGAAAAAGCGTAAGAACAAGAGTAATTACAAGAGTAGAACAAGAGTAAGTACAAGAGTAGAACAAGAGTAAGTACAAGAGTAAGAGCCAGAGTAAGAACGAGAGTAAGAACGAGAGCAAGAGCAAGAGTAAGAACAAGAGTAAGAACAAGAGTAGGAACAAGTGTAAGAACAAGAGTATGTACAAGAGTAAGAACAAGAGTAAGTACAAGAGTAGGAACAAGTGTAAGAACAAGAGTATGTACAAGAGTAAGAACAAGATTAAGAAAAGAGTAAGAACAAGAGTAAGAAAAAGCGTAAGAACAAAAGTAAGAACAAGAGTAAGAACAAGAGAAAGAACAAGAGTAGCAACAAGTGTAAGAACAAGAGTAAGAACAAGAGTAAGTACAAGAGTAAGAAAAAGCGTAAGAACAAGAGTAAGAACAAGAGTAAGAAAAAGAGTAAGAACAAGAGTAAGAACAAGCGTAAGAACAAGAGTAAGAACAAGAGTAGGAACAAGAGTAAGAAAAAGAGTAAGAACAAGAGTAAGAACAAGAGTAAGAAAAGAGTAACAACAAGAGTAAGAACAAGAGTAAGAACAAGAGCAAGTACAAGAGTAAGAAAAAAAGTAAGAACAAGAGTAAGAACAAGATCAAGAACAAGAGTAAGAACAAGAGTAAGAACAAGAGTAAGAACAAGACGAAGAACAAGTGTAAGAACAAGAGGAAGAACAAGAGCAAGTACAAGAGTAAGAAAAAAAGTAAGAACAAGAGTAAGTACAAGAGTAAGAAAAAAAGTAAGAACAAGAACAAGAACAAGAGTAAGAACAAGAGTAAGAACAAGAGTAAGAACAAGAGTAAGAAAAAGTGTAAGAACAAGAGTAAGACAAAGTGTAAGAACAAGAGTAAGAACAAGTGTAAGAACAAGAGTAAGAACAAGTGTAAGAACAAGTGTAAGAACAAGAGTAAGAACAAGAGTAAGAACAAGAGTAAGAACAAGTGTAAGAACAAGAGTAAGAACAAGAGCAAGAACAAGTGTAAGAACAAGAGTAAGAACAAGAGTAAGAACAAGTGTAGGAACAAGAGGAAGAACAAGTGTAAGAACAAGTGAAGAACAAGTGTAAGAACAAGAGGAAGAACAAGAGCAAGTACAAGTGTAAGAACGAGAGTAAGAACTAGAGCAAGAACAAGTGTAAGAACAAGAGGAAGAACAAGAGTAAGAACAAGTGTAAGAACAAGAGGAAGAACAAGTGTAAGAACAAGAGGAAGAACAAGTGTAAGAACAAGAGTAAGAACAAGAGCAAGAACAAGTGTAAGAACAAGAGTAAGAAAAAGTGTAAGAACAAGAGTAAGAACAAGAGTAAGAACAAGAGTAAGAACAAGAGTAAGAACAAGTGTAAGAACAAGAGTAAGAACAAGTGTAAGAACAAGAGGAAGAACAAGTGTAAGAACAAGAGTAAGAACAAGAGTAAGAACAAGTGTAAGAACAAGAGTAAGAACAAGAGTAAGAACAAGTGTAAGAACAAGAGTAAGAACAAGTGTAAGAACAAGAGGAAGAACAAGTGTAAGAACAAGTGTAAGAACAAGAGCAAGTACAAGTGTAAGAACAAGAGTAAGAACAAGAGCAAGAACAAGTGTAAGAACAAGAGTAAGAAGAAGAGTAAGAACAAGAGAAAGAACAAGAGTAGGAACAAGTGTAAGAACAAGTGTAAGAACAAGAGTAAGAACAAAAGCAAGAACAAGTGTAAGAACAAGAGTAAGTACAAGAGTAAGAACAAGAGTAAGAACAAGAGTAAGAACAAGTGTAAAAAACAAGTGTAAGAACAAGAGTAAGAACAAGAGTAGGAACAAGTGTAAGAACAAGTGTAAGAACAAGTGTAAGAACAAGAGAAAGAACAAGAGTAAGAACAAGTGTAAAAAACAAGTGTAAGAACAAGAGTAAGTACAAGAGTAAGAACAAGTGTAAAAAACAAGTGTAAAAACAAGAGTAATTACAAGAGTAAGAACAAGTGTAAGAACAAGTGTAAGAACAAGAGTAAGAACAAGAGTAAGAACAAGTGCAAGAACAAGAGTAAAAACATGACAAAGAACAATGTATGAACAAGAGTATGAACAAGAGTAAGAACAAGAGTAGAACAAGTGTAAGAAAAAGCGTAAGAACAAGAGTAATTACAAGAGTAGAACAAGAGTAAGTACAAGAGTAGAACAAGAGTAAGTACAAGAGTAGAACAAGAGTAAGTACAAGAGTAAGCACAAGAGTAAATACAAGAGTAGAACAACGGTAAGTACAAGAGTAGAACAAGAGTAAGTACAAGAGTAGAACAAGAGTAAGTACAAGAGTAGAACAAGAGTAAGTACAAGAGTAAGCACAAGAGTAAGTACAAGAGTAAGTACCAGAGTAGAACAAGAGTAAGTACAAGAGTAGAACAAGAGTAAGAACAAGAGTAGAACAAGAGTAGAACAAGAATAAGAACAAGAGTAAGAACAAGAGTAAGTACAAGAGTAGAACAAGAGTAAGTACAAGAGTAAGTACAAGAGTAAGAACAAGAGTAAGAACAAGAGTAAGTACAAGATTAAGAACAAGAGTAAGAACAAGAGTAAGTACAAGAGTAAGTACAAGTGTAAGAACAACAGTGTAGAACAAGAGTAAGAACAAGAGTAAGTACAAGAGTAAGTACAAGTGTAAGTACAAGTGTAAGTACAAGTGTAAGAACAACAGAGTAGAACAAGAGTAAGAACAAGAGTAAGTACAAGAGTAGTACAAGAGTAAGTACAAGTGTAAGAACAAGAGTAAGAACAAGAGTAAGAACAAGAGTAAGAACAAGAGTAGAACAAGAGTAAGTACAAGAGTAAGTACAAGAGTAAGAACAAGAGTAAGTACAAGAGTAAGTACAAGAGTAAGTACAAGTGTAAGAACAAGAGTAAGTACAAGTGTAAGAACAAGAGTAAGAACAAGAGTAAGAACAAGAGTAAGAACAAGAGTAAGTACAATAGTAAGTACAAGAGTAAGTACAAGTGTAAGAACAAGAGTAAGTACAAGTGTAAGAATAAGAGTAAGAACAAGAGTAAGAACAAGAGTAAGAACAAGTGTAAGAACAAGAGGAAGAACAAGTGTAAGAACAAGAGGAAGAACAAGTGTAAGAACAAGAGGAAGAACAAGAGCAAGTACAAGTGTAAGAACAAGAGTAAGAACAAGAGCAAGAAGAAGTGTAAGAACAAGAGGAAGAACAAGAGTAAAAACAAGTGTAAGAACAAGAGGAAGAACAAGTGTAAGAACAAGAGGAAGAACAAGTGTAAGAACAAGTGTAAGAACAAGAGTAAGAACAAGAGTAAGAACAAGTGTAAGAACAAGAGTAAGAACAAGAGTAAGAACAAGTGTAAGAACAAAAGTAAGAACAAGTGTAAGAACAAGAGGAAGAACAAGTGTAAGAACAAGAGGAAGAACAAGAGCAAGTACAAGTGTAAGAACAAGAGTAAGAACAAGAGCAAGAACAAGTGTAAGAACAAGAGTAAAAAGAAGAGTAAGAACAAGAGAAAGAACAAGAGTAGGAACAAGTGTAAGAACAATTGTAAGAACAAGAGTAAGAACAAGAGCAAGAACAAGTGTAAGAACAAGAGTAAGAACAAGAGTAAGAACAAGAGTAAGAACAAGTGTAAAAAACAAGTGTAAGAACAAGAGTAAGAACAAGAGTAGGAACAAGTGTAAGAACAAGTGTAAGAACAAGAGTAAGAACAAGAGTAAGAACAAGAGTAAGAACAAGAGTAAGAACAAGTGTAAAAAAAAAGTGTAAGAACAAGAGTAAGTACAAGAGTAAGAACAAGTGTAAAAAACAAGTGTAAGAACAAGAGTAAGTACAAGAGTAAGAACAAGTGTAAGAACAAGTGTAAGAACAAGAGTAAGAACAAGAGTAAGAACAAGTGCAAGAACAAGAGTAAAAACATGACAAAGAACAATGTATGAACAAGAGTATGAACAAGAGTAGAACAAGAGTAAGTACAAGAGCAGAACAAGAGTAAGTACAAGAGTAAGCACAAGAGTAAATACAAGAGTAGAACAACGGTAAGTACAATAGTAGAACAAGAGGAAGTACAAGAGTAGAACAAGAGTAAGTACAAGAGTAGAACAAGAGTAAGAACAAGTGTAAAAAACAAGTGTAAGAACAAGAGTAAGTACACGAGTAAGAACAAGTGTAAGAACAAGTGTAAGAACAAGAGTAAGAACAAGAGTAAGAACAAGTGCAAGAACAAGAGTAAAAACATGACAAAGAACAATGTATGAACAAGAGTATGAACAAGAGGAAGAACAAGAGTAGAACAAGTGTAAGAAAAAGCGTAAGAACAAGAGTAATTACAAGAGTAGAACAAGAGTAAGTACAAGAGTAGAACAAGAGTAAGTACAAGAGTAGAACAAGAGTAAGTACAAGAGTAAGCACAAGAGTAAATACAAGAGTAGAACAACGGTAAGTACAAGAGTAGAACAAGAGTAAGTACAAGAGTAGAACAAGAGTAAGTACAAGAGTAGAACAAGAGTAAGTACAAGAGTAAGCACAAGAGTAAGTACAAGTGTAAGTACCAGAGTAGAACAAGAGTAAGTACAAGAGTAGAACAAGAGTAAGAACAAGAGTAAGTACAAGAGTAGAACAAGTGTAAGAACAAGAGTAAGAACAAGTGTAAGAACAAGAGGAAGAACAAGAGTAAGAACAAGAGTAAGAACAAGTGTAAGAACAAGAGGAAGAACAAGTGTAAGAACAAGAGTAAGAACAAGAGTAAGAACAAGAGTAAGAACAAGTGTAAGAACAAGAGTAAGAACAAGAGTAAGAACAAGTGTAAGAACAAGAGTAAGAACAAGTGTAAAAACAAGAGGAAGAACAAGTGTAAGAACAAGAGGAAGAACAAGAGCAAGTACAAGTGCAAGAACAAGAGTAAGAACAAGAGCAAGAACAAGTGTAAGAACAAGAGTAAGAACAAGAGTAAGAACAAGAGAAAGAACAAGAGTAGGAACAAGTGTAAGAACAAGTGTAAGAACAAGAGTAAGAACAAGAGCAAGAACAAGTGTAAGAACAAGAGTAAGTACAAGAGTAGAACAAGAGTAGAACAAAAGTAAGAACAAGAGTAAGAACAAGAGTAAGAACAAGAGTAAGTACCAGAGTAGAACAAGAGTAAGTACAAGAGTAGAACAAGAGTAAGAACAAGAGTAAGTACAAGAGTAGAACAAGAGTAGAACCAGAGTAAGAACAAGAGTAAGAACAAGAGTAAGAACAAGAGTAAGTACAAGAGTAAGTACAAGAGTAAGAACAAGAGTAAGAACAAGAGTAAGTACAAGAGTAAGTACAAGAGTAAGAACAAGAGTAAGAACAAGAGTAAGTACAAGAGTAAGTACAAGTGTAAGAACAACAGAGTAGAACAAGAGTAAGTACAAGAGTAAGTACAAGAGTAAGTACAAGTGTAAGTACAAGTGTAAGAACAACAGAGTAGAACAAAAGTAAGAACAAGAGTAAGTACAAGAGTAGAACAAGAGTAAGTACAAATGTAAGAACAAGAGTATGAACAAGAGTAAGAACAAGAGTAAGAACAAGAGTAGAACAAGAGTAAGTACAAGAGTAAGTACAAGAGTAAGAACAAGAGTAAGTACAAGAGTAAGTACAAGAGTAAGTACAAGTGTAAGAACAAGAGTAAGTACAAGTGTAAGAACAAGAGTAAGAACAAGAGTAAGAACAAGATTAAGAACAAGAGTAAGTACAATAGTAAGTACAAGAGTAAGTACAAGTGTAAGAACAAGAGTAAGTACAAGTGTAAGAACAAGAGTAAGAACAAGTGTAAGAACAAGAGGAAGAACAAGTGTAAGAACAAGAGGAAGAACAAGAGCAAGTACAAGTGTAAGAACAAGAGTAAGAAAAAGAGCAAGAACAAGTGTAAGAAAAGAGGAAGAACAAGAGTAAGAACAAGTGTAAGAACAAGAGGAAGAACAAGTGTAAGAACAAGAGGAAGAACAAGAGTAAAAACAAGTGTAAGAACAAGAGAAAGAACAAGTGTAAGAACAAGAGTAACAACAAGAGAAAGAACAAGAGTAGGAACAAGTGTAAGAACAAGTGTAAGAACAAGAGTAAGAACAAGAGCAAGAACAAGTGTAAGAACAAGAGTAAGTACAAGAGTAAGAACAAGAGTAGGAACAAGTGTAAGAACAAGTGTAAGAACAAGAGTAAGAACAAGAGTAAGAACAAGAGTAAGTACAAGAGTAGAACAAGAGTAAGTACAAGAGTAAGCACAAGAGTAAATACAAGAGTAGAACAACGGTAAGTACAAGAGTAGAACAAGAGTAAGTACAAGAGTAGAACAAGAGTAAGTACAAGAGTAGAACAAGAGTAAGTACAAGAGTAAGTACAAGAGTAAGTACCAGAGTAGAACAAGAGTAAGTACAAGAGTAGAACAAGAGTAAGAACAAGAGTTAAACAAGAGTAGAACAAGAGTAAGAACAAGAGTAAGAACAAGAGTAAGTACAAGAGTAGAACAAGAGTAAGTACAAGAGTAAGTACAAGAGTAAGAACAAGAGTAAGAACAAGAGTAAGTACAATAGTAAGTACAAGATTAAGAACAAGAGTAAGAACAAGAGTAAGTACAAGAGTAAGTACAAGTGTAAGAACAACAGTGTAGAACAAGAGTAAGAACAAGAGTAAGTACAAGAGTAAGTACAAGTGTAAGTACAAGTGTAAGTACAAGTGTAAGAACAACAGAGTAGAACAAAAGTAAGAACAAGAGTAAGTACAAGAGTAGAACAAGAGTAAGTACAAGTATAAGAACAAGAGTAAGAACAAGAGTAAGAACAAGAGTAAGAACAAGAGTAGAACAAGAGTAAGTACAAGAGTAAGTACAAGAGTAAGAACAAGAGTAAGTACAAGAGTAAGTACAAGAGTAAGTACAAGTGTAAGAACAAGAGTAAGTACAAGTGTAAGAACAAGAGTAAAAACAAGAGTAAGAACAAGAGTAAGAACAAGAGTAAGTACAATAGTAAGTACAAGAGTAAGTACTAGTGTAAGAACAAGAGTAAGTACAAGTGTAAGAATAAGAGTAAGAACAAGAGTAAGAACAAGAGTAAGAACAAGTGTAAGAACAAGAGGAAGAACAAGTGTAAGAACAAGAGGAAGAACAAGTGTAAGAACAAGAGGAAGAACAAGAGCAAGTACAAGTGTAAGAACAAGAGTAAGAACAAGAGCAAGAACAAGTGTAAGAACAAGAGGAAGAACAAGAGTAAGAACAAGTGTAAGAACAAGAGGAAGAACAAGTGTAAGAACAAGAGGAAGAACAAGTGTAAGAACAAGTGTAAGAACAAGAGTAAGAACAAGAGTAAGAACACGTGTAAGAACAAGAGTAAGAACAAGAGTAAGAACAAGTGTAAGAACAAGAGTAAGAACAAGTGGAAGAACAAGAGGAAGAACAAGTGTAAGAACAAGAGGAAGAACAAAAGCAAGTACAAGTGTAAGAACAAGAGTAAGAACAAGAGCAAGAACAAGTGTAAGAACAAGAGTAAGAAGAAGAGTAAGAACAAGAGAAAGAACAAGAGTAGGAACAAGTGTAAGAACAAGAATAAGTACAAGAGTAAGAACAAGAGTAAGAACAAGAGTAAGAACAAGTGTAAAAAACAAGTGTAAGAACAAGAGTAAGAACAAGAGTAGGAACAAGTGTAAGAACAAGTGTAAGAACAAGAGTAAAAAGAAGAGTAAGAACAAGAGTAAGAACAAGAGTAAGAACAAGTGTAAAAAACAAGTGTAAGAACAAGAGTAAGTACAAGAGTAAGAACAAGTGTAAAAAACAAGTGTAAGAACAAGAGTAAGTACAAGAGTAAGAACAAGTGTAAGAACAAGTGTAAGAACAAGAGTAATAACAAGAGTAAGAACAAGTGCAAGAACAAGAGTAAAAACATGACAAAGAACAATGTATGAACAAGAGTATGAACAAGAGTAGAACAAGAGTAAGTACAAGAGTAAAACAAGAGTAAGTACAAGAGTAAGAACAAGAGTAAATACAAGAGTAGAACAACGGTAAGTACAAGAGTAGAACAAGAGTAAGTACAAGAGTAGAACAAGAGTAAGTACAAGAGTAGAACAAGAGTAAGAACAAGTGTAAAAAACAAGTGTAAGAACAAGAGTAAGTACAAGAGTAAGAACAAGTGTAAGAACAAGTGTAAGAACAAGAGTAAGAACAAGAGTAAGAACAAGTGCAAGAACAAGAGTAAAAACATGACAAAGAACAATGTATGAACAAGAGTATGAACAAGAGGAAGAACAAGAGTAGAACAAGTGTAAAAAAAAGCGTAAGAACAAGAGTAATTACAAGAGTAGAACAAGAGTAAGTACAAGAGTAGAACAAGAGTAAGTACAAGAGTAGAACAAGAGTAAGTACAAGAGTAAGCACAAGAGTAAATACAAGAGTAGAACAACGGTAAGTACAAGAGTAGAACAAGAGTAAGTACAAGAGTAGAACAAGAGTAAGTACAAGAGTAGAACAAGAGTAAGTACAAGAGTAAGCACAAGAGTAAGTACAAGAGTAAGTACCAGAGTAGAACAAGAGTAAGTACAAGAGTAGAACAAGAGTAAGAACAAGAGTAAGTACAAGAGTAGAACAAGTGTAAGAACAAGAGTAAGAACAAGTGTAAGAACAAGAGGAAGAACAAGAGTAAGAACAAGAGTAAGAACAAGTGTAAGAACAAGAGGAAGAACAAGTGTAAGAACAAAAGTAAGAACAAGAGTAAGAACAAGAGTAAGAACAAGAGTAAGAACAAGTGTAAGAACAAGAGTAAGAACAAGAGTAAGAACAAGTGTAAGAACAAGAGTAAGAACAAGTGTAAAAACAAGAGGAAGAACAAGAGCAAGTACAAGTGCAAGAACAAGTGTAAGAACAAGAGCAAGAACAAGTGTAAGAACAAGAGTATGTACAAGAGCAAGTACAAGTGCAAGAACAAGAGTAAGAACAAGAGCAAGAACAAGTGTAAGAACAAGAGTAAGAACAAGAGTAAGAACAAGAGAAAGAACAAGAGTAGGAACAAGTGTAAGAACAAGTGTAAGAACAAGAGTAAGAACAAGAGCAAGAACAAGTGTAAGAACAAGTGTAAGTACAAGAGTAGAACAAGAGTAGAACAAAAGTAAGAACAAGAGTAAGAACAAGAGTAAGAACAAGAGTAAGTACCAGAGTAGAACAAGAGTAAGTACAAGAGTAGAACAAGAGTAAGAACAAAAGTAAGTACAAGAGTAGAACAAGAGTAGAACAAGAGTAAGAACAAGAGTAAGAACAAGAGTAAGTACAAGAGTAAGTACAAGAGTAAGAACAAGAGTAAGAAAAAGAGTAAGTACAAGAGTAAGTACAAGAGTAAGAACAAGAGTAAGAACAAGAGTAAGTACAAGAGTAAGTACAAGTGTAAGAACAACAGAGTAGAACAAGAGTAAGAACAAGAGTAAGTACAAGAGGAAGTACAAGTGTAAGTACAAGTGTAAGAACAACAGAGTAGAACAAAAGTAAGAACAAGAGTAAGTACAAGAGTAGAACAAGAGTAAGTACAAGTGTAAGAACAAGAGTATGAACAAGAGTAAGAACAAGAGTAAGAACAAGAGTAAGAACAAGAGTAAGAACAAGAGTAAGAACAAGAGAAAGAACAAGAGTAGGAACAAGTGTAAGAACAAGTGTAAGAACAAGAGTAAGAACAAGAGCAAGAACAAGTGTAAGAACAAGTGTAAGAACAAGAGTAGAACAAGAGTAGAACAAAAGTAAGAACAAGAGTAAGAACAAGAGTAAGAACAAGAGTAAGAACCAGAAAAGAACAAGAGTAAGTACAAGAGTAGAACAAGAGTAAGAACAAGAGTAAGTACAAGAGTAGAACAAGAGTAGAACAAGAGTAAGAACAAGAGTAAGAACAAGAGTAAGTACAAGAGTAAGTACAAGAGTAAGAACAAGAGTAAGAACAAGAGTAAGTACAAGAGTAAGTACAAGAGTAAGAACAAGAGTAAGAACAAGAGTAAGTACAAGAGTAAGTACAAGTGTAAGAACAACAGAGTAGAACAAGAGTAAGAACAAGAGTAAGTACAAGAGTAAGTACAAGTGTAAGTACAAGTATAAGAACAACAGAGTAGAACAAAAGTAAGAACAAGAGTAAGTACAAGAGTAGAACAAGAGTAAGTACAAGTGTAAGAACAAGAGTATGAACAAGAGTAAGAACAAGAGTAAGAACAAGAGTAGAACAAGAGTAAGTACAAGAGTAAGTACAAGAGTAAGAACAAGAGTAAGTACAAGAGTAAGTACAAGCGTAAGTACAAGTGTAAGAACAAGAGAAAGTACAAGTGTAAGAACAAGAGTAAGAACAAGAGTAAGAACAAGAGTAAGAACAAGAGTAAGTACAATAGTAAGTACAAGAGTAAGTACAAGTGTAAGAACAAGAGTAAGTACAAGTGTAAGAACAAGAGTAAGAACAAGTGTAAGAACAAGAGGAAGAACAAGTGTAAGAACAAGAGGAAGAACAAGAGCAAGTACAAGTGTAAGAACAAGAGTAAGAACAAGAGCAAGAACAAGTGTAAGAACAAGAGGAAGAACAAGTGTAAGAACAAGAGGAAGAACAAGAGTAAGAACAAGTGTAAGAACAAGAGGAAGAACAAGTGTAAGAACAAGAGTAACAACAAGAGAAAGAACAAGAGTAGGAATAAGTGTAAGAACAAGTGTAAGAACAAGAGTAAGAACAAGAGCAAGAACAAGTGTAAGAACAAGAGTAAGTACAAGAGTAAGAACAAGAGTAGGAACAAGTGTAAGAACAAGTGTAAGAACAAGAGTAAGAACAAGAGTAAGAACAAGAGTAAGAACAAGTGTAAAAAACAAGTGTAAGAACAAGAGTAAGAACAAGAGTAGGAACAAGTGTAAGAACAAGTGTAAGAACAAGAGTAAGAACAAGAGTAAGAACAAGAGTAAAAAACAAGTGTAAGAACAAGAGTAAGTACAAGAGTAAGAACAAGTGTAAAAAACAAGTGTAAGAACAAGAGTAAGTACAAGAGTAAGAACAAGTGTAAGAACAAGTGTAAGAACAAGAGTAAGAACAAGAGTAAGAACAAGTGCAAGAACAAGAGTAAAAACATGACAAAGAACAATGTATGAACAAGAGTATGAACAAGAGTAAGAACAAGAGTAGAACAAGTGTAAGAAAAAGAGTAAGAACAAGAGTAATTACAAGAGTAGAACAAGAGTAAGTACAAGAGTAGAACAAGAGTAAGTACAAGAGTAGAACAAGAGTAAGTACAAGAGTAAGCACAAGAGTAAATACAAGAGTAGAACAAGAGTAAGAACAAGAGTAAGTACAATAGTAAGTACAAGAGTAAGTACAAGTGTAAGAACAAGAGTAAGTACAAGTGTAAGAACAAGAGTAAGAACAAGTGCAAGAACAAGAGTAAAAACATGACAAAGAACAATGTATGAACAAGAGTATGAACAAGAGTAGAACAAGAGTAAGTACAAGAGTAGAACAAGAGTAAGTACAAGAGTAAGAACAAGAGTAAATACAAGAGTAGAACAACGGTAAGTACAAGAGTAGAACAAGAGTAAGTACAAGAGTAGAACAAGAGTAAGTACAAGAGTAGAACAAGAGTAAGAACAAGTGTAAAAAACAAGTGTAAGAACAAGAGTAAGTACAAGATTAAGAACAAGTGTAAGAACAAGTGTAAGAACAAGAGTAAGAACAAGAGTAAGAACAAGTGCAAGAACAAGAGTAAAAACATGACAAAGAACAATGTATGAACAAGAGTATGAACAAGAGGAAGAACAAGAGTAGAACAAGTGTAAGAAAAAGCGTAAGAACAAGAGTAATTACAAGAGTAGAACAAGAGTAAGTACAAGAGTAGAACAAGAGTAAGTACAAGAGTAGAACAAGAGTAAGTACAAGAGTAAGCACAAGAGTAAATACAAGAGTAGAACAACGGTAAGTACAAGAGTAGAACAAGAGTAAGTACAAGAGTAGAACAAGAGTAAGTACAAGAGTGGAACAAGAGTAAGTACAAGAGTAAGCACAAGAGTAAGTACAAGAGTAAGTACCAGAGTAGAACAAGAGTAAGTACAAGAGTAGAACAAGAGTAAGAACAAGAGTAAGTACAAGAGTAGAACAAGTGTAAGAACAAGAGTAAGAACAAGTGTAAGAACAAGAGGAAGAACAAGAGTAAGAACAAGAGTAAGAACAAGTGTAAGAACAAGAGGAAGAACAAGTGTAAGAACAAGAGTAAGAACAAGAGTAAGAACAAGAGTAAGAACAAGTGTAAGAACAAGAGTAAGAACAAGAGTAAGAACAAGTGTAAGAACAAGAGTAAGAACAAGTGTAAAAACAAGAGGAAGAACAAGAGCAAGTACAAGTGCAAGAACAAGTGTAAGAACAAGAGCAAGAACAAGTGTAAGAACAAGAGGAAGAACAAGAGCAAGTACAAGTGCAAGAACAAGAGTAAGAACAAGAGCAAGAACAAGTGTAAGAACAAGAGTAAGAACAAGAGTAAGAACAAGAGAAAGAACAAGAGTAGGAACAAGTGTAAGAACAAGTGTAAGAACAAGAGTAAGAACAAGAGCAAGAACAAGTGTAAGAACAAGTGTAAGTACAAGAGTAGAACAAGAGTAGAACAAAAGTAAGAACAAGAGTAAGAACAAGAGTAAGAACAAGAGTAAGAACAAGAGTAAGTACCAGAGTAGAACAAGAGTAAGTACAAGAGTAGAACAAGAGTAAGAACAAGAGTAAGTACAAGAGTAGAACAAGAGTAGAACAAGAGTAAGAACAAGAGTAAGTACAAGAGTAAGTACAAGAGTAAGAACAAGAGTAAGAACAAGAGTAAGTACAAGAGTAAGTACAAGAGTAATAACAAGAATAAGTACAAGAGTAAGAACAAGAGTAAGTACAAGAGTAAGTACAAGTGTAAGAACAACAGAGTAGAACAAGAGTAAGAACAAGAGTAAGTACAAGAGTAAGTACAAGTGTAAGTACAAGTGTAAGAACAACAGAGTAGAACAAAAGTAAGAACAAGAGTAAGTACAAGAGTAGAACAAGAGTAAGTACAAGTGTAAGAACAAGAGTATGAACAAGAGTAAGAACAAGAGTAAGAACAAGTGTAGAACAAGAGTAAGTACAAGAGTAAGTACAAGAGTAAGAACAAGAGTAAGTACAAGAGTAAGTACAAGAGTAAGTACAAGTGTAAGAACAAGAGTAAGAACAAGAGTAAGAACAAGAGAAAGAACAAGAGTAGGAACAAGTGTAAGAACAAGTGTAAGAACAAGAGTAAGAACAAGAGCAAGAACAAGTGTAAGAACAAGTGTAAGTACAAGAGTAGAACAAGAGTAGAACAAAAGTAAGAACAAGAGTAAGAACAAGAGTAAGAACAAGAGTAAGTACCAGAGTAGAACAAGAGTAAGTACAAGAGTAGAACAAGAGTAAGAACAAAAGTAAGTACAAGAGTAGAACAAGAGTAGAACAAGAGTAAGAACAAGAGTAAGAACAAGAGTAAGTACAAGAGTAAGTACAAGAGTAAGAACAAGAGTAAGAAAAAGAGTAAGTACAAGAGTAAGCACAAGAGTAAGAACAAGAGTAAGAACAAGAGTAAGTACAAGAGTAAGTACAAGTGTAAGAACAACAGAGTAGAACAAGAGTAAGAACAAGAGTAATTACAAGAGGAAGTACAAGTGTAAGTACAAGTGTAAGAACAACAGAGTAGAACAAAAGTAAGAACAAGAGTAAGTACAAGAGTAGAACAAGAGTAAGTACAAGTGTAAGAACAAGAGTATGAACAAGAGTAAGAACAAGAGTAAGAACAAGAGTAAGAACAAGAGTAAGAACAAGAGTAAGAACAAGAGAAAGAACAAGAGTAGGAACAAGTGTAAGAACAAGTGTAAGAACAAGAGTAAGAACAAGAGCAAGAACAAGTGTAAGAACAAGTGTAAGTACAAGAGTAGAACAAGAGTAGAACAAAAGTAAGAACAAGAGTAAGAACAAGAGTAAGAACAAGAGTAAGAACCAGAAAAGAACAAGAGTAAGTACAAGAGTAGAACAAGAGTAAGAACAAGAGTAAGTACAAGAGTAGAACAAGAGTAGAACAAGAGTAAGAACAAGAGTAAGAACAAGAGTAAGTACAAGAGTAAGTACAAGAGTAAGAACAAGAGTAAGAACAAGAGTAAGTACAAGAGTAAGTACAAGAGTAAGAACAAGAGTAAGAACAAGAGTAAGTAAAAGAGTAAGTACAAGTGTAAGAACAACAGAGTAGAACAAGAGTAAGAACAAGAGTAAGTACAAGAGTAAGTACAAGTGTAAGTACAAGTATAAGAAAAACAGAGTAGAACAAAAGTAAGAACAAGAGTAAGTACAAGAGTAGAACAAGAGTAAGTACAAGTGTAAGAACAAGAGTATGAACAAGAGTAAGAACAAGAGTAAGAACAAGAGTAGAACAAGAGTAAGTACAAGAGTAAGTACAAGAGTAAGAACAAGAGTAAGTACAAGAGTAAGTACAAGCGTAAGTACAAGTGTAAGAACAAGAGAAAGTACAAGTGTAAGAACAAGAGTAAGAACAAGAGTAAGAACAAGAGTAAGAACAAGAGTAAGTACAATAGTAAGTACAAGAGTAAGTACAAGTGTAAGAACAAGAGTAAGTACAAGTGTAAGAACAAGAGTAAGAACAAGTGTAAGAACAAGAGGAAGAACAAGTGTAAGAACAAGAGGAAGAACAAGAGCAAGTACAAGTGTAAGAACAAGAGTAAGAACAAGAGCAAGAACAAGTGTAAGAACAAGAGGAATAACAAGTGTAAGAACAAGAGGAAGAACAAGAGTAAAAACAAGTGTAAGAACAAGAGGAAGAACAAGTGTAAGAACAAGAGTAACAACAAGAGAAAGAACAAGAGTAGGAATAAGTGTAAGAACAAGTGTAAGAACAAGAGTAAGAACAAGAGCAAGAACAAGTGTAAGAACAAGAGTAAGTACAAGAGTAAGAACAAGAGTAGGAACAAGTGTAAGAACAAGTGTAAGAACAAGAGTAAGAACAAGAGTAAGAACAAGAGTAAGAACAAGTGTAAAAAACAAGTGTAAGAACAAGAGTAAGAACAAGAGTAGGAACAAGTGTAAGAACAAGTGTAAGAACAAGAGTAAGAACAAGAGTAAGAACAAGAGTAAGAACAAGAGTAAAAAACAAGTGTAAGAACAAGAGTAAGTACAAGAGTAAGAACAAGTGTAAAAAACAAGTGTAAGAACAAGAGTAAGTACAAGAGTAAGAACAAGTGTAAGAACAAGTGTAAGAACAAGAGTAAGAACAAGAGTAAGAACAAGTGCAAGAACAAGAGTAAAAACATGACAAAGAACAATGTATGAACAAGAGTATGAACAAGAGTAAAAACAAGAGTAGAACAAGTGTAAGAAAAAGAGTAAGAACAAGAGTAATTACAAGAGTAGAACAAGAGTAAGTACAAGAGTAGAACAAGAGTAAGTACAAGAGTAGAACAAGAGTAAGTACAAGAGTAAGCACAAGAGTAAATACAAGAGTAGAACAAGAGTAAGAACAAGAGTAAGTACAATAGTAAGTACAAGAGTAAGTACAAGTGTAAGAACAAGAGTAAGTACAAGTGTAAGAACAAGAGTAAGAACAAGTGCAAGAACAAGAGTAAAAACATGACAAAGAACAATGTATGAACAAGAGTATGAACAAGAGTAGAACAAGAGTAAGTACAAGAGTAGAACAAGAGTAAGTACAAGAGTAAGAACAAGAGTAAATACAACAGTAGAACAACGGTAAGTACAAGAGTAGAACAAGAGTAAGTACAAGAGTAGAACAAGAGTAAGTACAAGAGTAGAACAAGAGTAAGAACAAGTGTAAAAAACAAGTGTAAGAACAAGAGTAAGTACAAGATTAAGAACAAGTGTAAGAACAAGTGTAAGAACAAGAGTAAGAACAAGAGTAAGAACAAGTGCAAGAACAAGAGTAAAAACATGACAAAGAACAATGTATGAACAAGAGTATGAACAAGAGGAAGAACAAGAGTAGAACAAGTGTAAGAAAAAGCGTAAGAACAAGAGTAATTACAAGAGTAGAACAAGAGTAAGTACAAGAGTAGAACAAGAGTAAGTACAAGAGTAGAACAAGAGTAAGTACAAGAGTAAGCACAAGAGTAAATACAAGAGTAGAACAACGGTAAGTACAAGAGTAGAACAAGAGTAAGTACAAGAGTAGAACAAGAGTAAGTACAAGAGTGGAACAAGAGTAAGTACAAGAGTAAGCACAAGAGTAAGTACAAGAGTAAGTACCAGAGTAGAACAAGAGTAAGTACAAGAGTAGAACAAGAGTAAGAACAAGAGTAAGTACAAGAGTAGAACAAGTGTAAGAACAAGAGTAAGAACAAGTGTAAGAACAAGAGGAAGAACAAGAGTAAGAACAAGAGTAAGAACAAGTGTAAGAACAAGAGGAAGAACAAGTGTAAGAACAAGAGTAAGAACAAGCGTGAGAACAAGAGTAAGAACAAGTGTAAGAACAAGAGTAAGAACAAGAGTAAGAACAAGTGTAAGAACAAGAGTAAGAACAAGTGTAAAAACAAGAGGAAGAACAAGAGCAAGTACAAGTGCAAGAACAAGTGTAAGAACAAGAGCAAGAACAAGTGTAAGAACAAGAGGAAGAACAAGAGCAAGTACAAGTGCAAGAACAAGAGTAAGAACAAGAGCAAGAACAAGTGTAAGAACAAGAGTAAGAACAAGAGTAAGAACAAGAGAAAGAACAAGAGTAGGAACAAGTGTAAGAACAAGTGTAAGAACAAGAGTAAGAACAAGAGCAAGAACAAGTGTAAGAACAAGTGTAAGTACAAGAGTAGAACAAGAGTAGAACAAAAGTAAGAACAAGAGTAAGAACAAGAGTAAGAACAAGAGTAAGAACAAGAGTAAGTACCAGAGTAGAACAAGAGTAAGTACAAGAGTAGAACAAGAGTAAGAACAAGAGTAAGTACAAGAGTAGAACAAGAGTAGAACAAGAGTAAGAACAAGAGTAAGTACAAGAGTAAGTACAAGAGTAAGAACAAGAGTAAGAACAAGAGTAAGTACAAGAGTAAGTACAAGAGTAATAACAAGAATAAGTACAAGAGTAAGAACAAGAGTAAGTACAAGAGTAAGTACAAGTGTAAGAACAACAGAGTAGAACAAGAGTAAGAACAAGAGTAAGTACAAGAGTAAGTACAAGTGTAAGTACAAGTGTAAGAACAACAGAGTAGAACAAAAGTAAGAACAAGAGTAAGTACAAGAGTAGAACAAGAGTAAGTACAAGTGTAAGAACAAGAGTATGAACAAGAGTAAGAACAAGAGTAAGAACAAGTGTAGAACAAGAGTAAGTACAAGAGTAAGTACAAGAGTAAGAACAAGAGTAAGTACAAGAGTAAGTACAAGAGTAAGTACAAGTGTAAGAACAAGAGAAAGTACAAGTGTAAGAACAAGAGTAAGAACAAGAGTAAGAACAAGAGTAAGAACAAGAGTAAGTACAATAGTAAGTACAAGAGTAAGTACAAGTGTAAGAACAAGAGTAAGTACAAGTGTAAGAACAAGAGTAAGAACAAGTGTAAGAACAAGATGAAGAGCAAGTGTAAGAACAAGAGGAAGAACAAGAGCAAGTACAAGTGTAAGAACAAGAGTAAGAACAAGAGCAAGAACAAGTGTAAGAACAAGAGGAAGAACAAGAGTTAGAACAAGTGTAAGAACAAGAGGAAGAACAAGTGTAAGAACAAGAGGAAGAACAAGAGTAAGAACAAGTGTAAGAACAAGAGGAAGAACAAGAGTAAGAACAAGAGTAACAACAAGAGAAAGAACAAGAGTAGGAATAAGTGTAAGAACAAGTGTAAGAACAAGAGTAAGAACAAGAGTAAAAACATGACAAAGAACAATGTATGAACAAGAGTATGAACAAGAGTAAGAACAAGAGTAGAACAAGTGTAAGAAAAAGAGTAAGAACAAGAGTAATTACAAGAGTAGAACAAGAGTAAGTACAAGAGTAGAACAAGAGTAAGTACAAGAGTAGAACAAGAGTAAGTACAAGAGTAAGCACAAGAGTAAATACAAGAGTAGAACAAGAGTAAGAACAAGAGTAAGTACAATAGTAAGTACAAGAGTAAGTACAAGTGTAAGAACAAGAGTAAGTACAAGTGTAAGAACAAGAGTAAGAACAAGAGTAAGAACAAGAGTAGAACAAGAGTAAGTACAATAGTAAGTACAAGAGTAAGAACAAGAACAAGAACACGAGCAAGTGTAATAACAAGAACAAGAACACGAGCAAGTGTAAGAACAAGAACAAGAATAAGAACAAGAACAAGAACACGAGCAAGTGTAAGAACAAGAACAAGAACAAGAACACGAGCAAGTGTAAGAACAAGAACAAGAATAAGAACAAGAACAAGAACACGAGCAAGTGTAAGAACAAGAACAAGAACAAGAACAAGAACACGAGCAAGTGTAAGAACAAGAACACGAGCAAGTGTAAGAACAAGAACAAGAACACGAGCAAGTGTAAGAACAAGAACACGAGCAAGTGTAAGAACAAGAACAAGAACACGAGCAAGTGTAAGAACAAGAACAAGAGCAAGAGCAAGTGTAAGAACAAGAACAAGAACAAGAACACGAGCAAGTGTAAGAACAAGAACACGAGCAAGTGTAAGAACAAGAACAAGAGCAAGTGTAAGAACAAGAACAAGAATAAGAGCTAGAACAAGTGTAAGAACAAGAACAAGAATAAGAGCTAGAAAAAGTGTAAGAACAAGAACAAGAATAAGAGCTAGAACAAGTGTAAGAACAAGAACAAGAATAAGAGCTAGAAAAAGTGTAAGAACAAGAACAAGAATAAGAGCTAGAACAAGTCTAAGAACAAGAACAAGAGCTAGAACAAGTGTAAGAACAAGAACAAGAATAAGAGCTAGAAAAAGTGTAAGAACAAGAACAAGAATAAGAGCTAGAACAAGTGTAAGAACAAGAACAAGAACAAGAATAAGAGCTAGAACAAGTGTAAGAACAAGAACAAGAATAAGAGCTAGAACAAGTGTAAGAACAAGAACAAGAATAAGGGCTAGAACAAGTGTAAGAACAAGAACAAGAGCTAGAACAAGTGTAAGAACAAGAACAAGAATAAGAGCTAGAACAAGTGTAAGAACAAGAACAAGAACAAGAGCAAGAGCAAGTGTAAGAACAAGAACAAGAACACGAGCAAGTGTAAGAACAAGAACAAGAACACGAGCAAGTGTAAGAACAAGAACAAGAACAAGAACACGAGCAAGTGTAAGAACAAGAACAAGAACAAGAGCAAGTGTAAGAACAAGAACAAGAACAAGAGCAAGAGCTAGTGTAAGAACAAGAACAAGAACAAGAGCAAGAACAAGTGTAAGAACAAGAACAAGAACACGAGCAAGTGTAAGAACAAGAACAAGAACATGAACACGAGCAAGTGTAAGAACAAGAACAAGAACAAGAACACGAGCAAGTGTAAGAACAAGAACAAGAACAAGAGCAAGAGCAAGTGTAAGAACAAGAACAAGAACACGAGCAAGTGTAAGAACAAGAACAAGAACAAGAACACGAGCAAGTGTAAGAACAAGAACAAGAACAAGAGCAAGTGTAAGAACAAGAACAAGAACACGAGCAAGTGTAAGAACAAGAACAAGAACAAGAACACGAGCAAGTGTAAGAACAAGAACAAGAACAAGAGCAAGTGTAAGAACAAGAACAAGAACACGAGCAAGTGTAAGAACAAGAACAAGAACAAGAACACGAGCAAGTGTAAGAACAAGAACACGAGCAAGTGTAAGAACAAGAACAAGAACACGAGCAAGTGTAAGAACAAGAACAAGAACAAGAACAAGAACAAGAATAAGAGCTAGAACAAGATTTTCGCATAAAACTAGTTTGTTTGAAGATCACCTTATTTTCTGTCCTCGACGCTGCAAGGCACAAGAGTACATCAAAGATAAGAGACGACCGACAGTGACAACGAATATAACAGTATATGTTTTGTCAGGTGTGTAGAAGACCATAGCTGTCACGATGCAGGCAGGTTCACTCGCTGGCAAAAGCATCTTAGTGTATCTCAAAGTATCCTTTGTGCTTGAGTGGACATCGCAGGGCCAAAGAACGCTTGGTGGACAGAAGCAAACAACTTCTCACCACAATAAAGGGAGATACAACATGAAATTGGCTCTCACAGACGAGACCTATTGGCTCTCACAGACGAGACCAGTGGGCGTGGCTTACAAAATAGATATAGTTTAGAACGAGTGTTGCAGGTTTGTATTGGTCGAACACAGACAGACAGGATAACTAAAACGGACGAATGAGAGTAGCCGTTCATGAAGACTTCTTGTTAATGAATATTTACGCTCACAATAAATGCTTTTCTTAACTCCGGTACAACCAATACTGTATTGAACAAAAATGTCCTTTGAATAAAACATATTTGAAAAAGAAAACCAAAAAAAAACATACCCTTTCTGTCTTGTGATCGATTCATTCAAAGAAATCGCATCGATTTTCCCAATCCATTTTCCCAATCCATTCTTCCCAATCCATTCTTCCAATCCATTCTTCCAATCGAGCAAAGGACGATTCAAACAAAGGACAAGCGTTGTCTTAGATCAAAACGATAACGGCTGTCACTAGAGAACAATATCGATTACAGGGGACCAGAATTAATAGTAAAAGTTGATATGACACAACCGGACGTGAAGTTGAAGAAAACAATAATTTGAAACTGGTCAATCAAGTTGTGTGCCGGCAATAACCTGTCAAAAATGACGGTGATATTCGGCAAGGTTCAAGTCTTTTGATCATGCAGATATTGTTGATATTGCTGTTGATGATGGTAATGTTGATAATATTGACGATGTTGAAGATGATGATGTTGATGATGTTGATTATGAAAATGATGATGCTGATGTTGATGATGTTGATGATGTTGATGATGTTGATGATGTTGATTATGAAAATGTTGATGATGTTGAAGATGATGATGTTGATGATGTTGAAGATGATGATATGGATGATAATGAATGTTCCACCTAATGCTGCTCTGTGGCCGATATGCTCCATGTTCAGTGGGCTGGACACATAAGTCGATCAAGAAGATTGTCATCATCATCCAGTACCATGCCTGCTGGCGTAGGTGATCATGTCTCTCCACAACTTTCGATCTCAACAATTATTTATCATTTCTGTTGTTGACCTTCTGCCAGGACATTCTCTTAAGCTGTCTGAAATAACTACTCTTTGCTTCCCCCTATCTCTTCGTTACTCAATTTTTTCCAGTTGTTACAATATATTCCAACTGTTCTCTTCTCATTACATGGCCAAAAAATGATGATTGTTTCTTCCTAATATTGGAAATTAGCTCTCATTTTGCTTTGACCTCATTCATAACGTTTTAATTACTCTTCTTAGCTATCCATGGTATTCTCAACATTCTTCTGTAAAACAACATTTCTACAGCCTCAATGAGTTTTTTGCATGTTGTCCTATTGTCCATGATTAACATACATATATTTAAACTGGTTCTACAAAACAGTTAAGAAAAGAAGAAGATTCTAGAAATTGGGAAATGCAAAGTCCATTTATTAGTTCAAATATGGCCCACATTGACGTTGTTGATGATGATGATGATGTTGTTGAAGACTACAATAAAATAAACTTATGTTGCGTCAGCAGAAAGTACAAACCCAATCTAATTTTGCAAATCCCAAAAGCATCAGAGGTAATTATAAGATGTTTAGCAAGTGTACAGTTAAAGTGATGACATAAACAACACAAACATTGCATCTGTGGCATACTTAACTAGACCGGGTCAGACACGTTGAGTTGTGTGACGTCTAAATTGAGTGCACAAGTTGAGGTCTTGCTCATGGTAACTGCTGCGCTCTCTGAAGTAATAGACATGCATGACCAGAATGTGGCTTTAGTGACAGACAGGCGTCGTCAGAATGTAGTTTTAGTGACAGACAGGCGTGGTCAGAATGTAGCTTTAGTGACAGACAGGCGTGGTCAGAATGTAGCTTTAGTGACAGACAGGCTTGGTCAGAATGTAGCTTTAGTGACAGACAGGTGTGGTCAGAATGTAGCTTTAGTGACAGACAGATGTGGTTAGAATGTCCCTTTATAGACTGTCATAAATGCGAGAATGTACCTTTATAGACAGTTATAAATGCGAGAATGTAGCTTTATAGACAGTTATAAATGCGAGAATGTAACTTTATAGACAGTCATAAGTGCGAGAATATAGCTTTATAGACAGTCATAAATGCGAGAATATAGCTTTATAGACAGTCATAAATGCGAGAATGTAGCTTTGTAGACAGTCATAATTGCGAGAATATAGCTTTATAGACAGTCATAAATGCGAGAATGTAGCTTTATAGACAGTCATAAATGCGAGAATGTAGCTTTATAGACAGTCATAAATGCGAGAATGTAGCTTTATAGACAGTCATAAATGCGAGAATGTAGCTTTATAGATAGTCATAAATGCGAGAATGTAGCTTTACAGACAGTGATACATGCATGTCTCTGACTTCAGAGAGCGCAGCAGTTACCATGAGCAAGTCCTCAACTACTGCACTCAATTTAAACGTCACACAACTCAACGTGTCTGACCCAGTCTAGGAAAGTCTGCCACAGATGCAATGTTTGTGTTTGTGTTTGTATGTTGCCACTTTCGTCGTACACTTTTTGAAGTTTTCTGAACTGAAATCACTGACGTCACTCACCACATTCTGCTTACGTCACGTTGGATGTCCAGGTACCATTATGTGTGTGTTCACGAGTGAGTGAGTGAGTGAGTGAGTGAGTGAGTGAGTGAGTGAGTGAGTGAGTGAGTGAGTGAGTGAGTGAGTGAGTGAGTGAGTGAGTGAGTGAGTGTGTGAGTGAGTGAGTGAGTGAGTGATGTGTAAAGTAACTGATAACTCGTAAGGTAAGACTAAAAATTCGATTCAATTTAGCAGTTCTTCAACTTCATGACAAGAAAGTGAGATCACTTTGGTAGTTCTATATTATCCTACAACTTCATGACAAGAAAGTGAGATCACTTTGGTAGTTCTATATTATCCTACAACTTCATGACAAGAAAGTGTGATCACTTTGGTAGTTCTATATTATCCTACAACTTCATGACAAGAAACTGAGATCACTTTGGTAGTTCTATATTATCCTACAACTTTATGACAAGAAACTCAGATCACTTTGGTAGTTCTATATTATCCTACAACTTCATGACAAGAAAGGGAGATCACTTTGGTAGTTCTATATTATCCTACAACTTCATGACAAGAAAGTGAGATCACTTTGATAGTTCTATATTATCCTACAACTTCATGACAAGAAAGTGAGATCACTTTGGTAGTTCTATATTATCCTACAACTTCATGACAAGAAACTGAGATCACTTTGGTAGTTCTATATTATCCTACAACTTCATGACAAGAAAGGGAGATCACTTTGGTAGTTCTATATTATCCTACAACTTTATGACAAGAAACTCAGATCACTTTGGTAGTTCTATATTATCCTACAACTTCATGACAAGAAAGGGAGATCACTTTCATAGTTCTATATTATCCTACAACTTCATGACAAGAAAGTGGGATCACTTTGATAGTTCTATATTATCCTACAACTTCATGACAAGAAAGTGAGATCACTTTGATAGTTCTATATTATCCTACAACTTCATGACAAGAAAGTGGGATCACTTTGATAGTTCTATATTATCCTACAACTTCATGACAAGAAAGTGGGATCACTTTGATAGTTCTATATTATCCTACAACTTCATGACAAGAAAGTGAGATCACTTTGATAGTTCTATATTATCCTACAACTTCATGACAAGAAAGTGGGATCACTTTGATAGTTCTATATTATCCTACAACTTCATGACAAGAAAGTGAGATCACTTTGGTAGTTCTATATTATCCTACAACTTCATGACAAGAAAGTGGGATCACTTTGATAGTTCTATATTATCCTACAACTTCATGACAAGAAAGGGAGATCACTTTGGTAGTTCTATATTATCCTACAACTTCATGACAAGAAAGTGAGATCACTTTGATAGTTCTATATTATCCTACAACTTCATGACAAGAAAGTGGGATCACTTTGATAGTTCTATATTATCCTACAACTTCATGACAAGAAAGTGAGATCACTTTGGTAGTTCTATATTATCCTACAACTTCATGACAAGAAAGTGGGATCACTTTGATAGTTCTATATTATCCTACAACTTCATGACAAGAAAGGGAGATCACTTTGGTAGTTCTATATTATCCTACAACTTCATGACAAGAAAGTGAGATCACTTTGATAGTTCTATATTATCCTACAACTTCATGACAAGAAAGTGGGATCACTTTGATAGTTCTATATTATCCTACAACTTCATGACAAGAAAGTGAGATCACTTTGGTAGTTCTATATTATCCTACAACTTCATGACAAGAAAGTGGGATCACTTTGGTAGTTCTATATTATCCTGCAACTTCATGACAAGAAAGGGAGATCACTTTGGTAGTTCTATATTATCCTACAACTTCATGACAAGAAAGGGAGATCACTTTGACAGCTCTACAACTTTATAAGAAGAAACTAATCGGCAGCAGTGGTATGCCACAATCAGAAGTTATCTTTCTTGCCTCATCTATCCGCGACAATACTTGATCGTCAATAAGCAAAGCTCAAATTGTACAGTTGTGTCCCCTGAAGCAGAGAGATATCACAGACTTGCTGGTTAGTTCCCGTTGCGTATGAATACAGACTGATATAACACAGGCCTGTGTCTGGTTACACATTCAGTGAAGACTGTTCCAGAGCTTTCACACCCATAATGCAGCAATGGGTGGTTCTTGCGTTGTCTCCAGTTACGTGAGTTCGCCGGTCAAGAAGCTAAATGGCCAAGGCATTTGTTTACATTTGGGACACTTTCTGATGAGACATTGCAAACTGCATGATTCTTCTTCTTCTCCCTCTCCTTCTTCTATCCTTCCTACTATGCTGTTGGCGTCGAGGGGAGATACAATCTGCGATTCTTTGCTCTTCTGTTGGCCTCTTCTGATGTTATCCCTCCTAGTGACTCTAGTATTCCCTTTATCCATCTCTTTCTCGGTCTTCCTCTTAATCTGGCGTTTTCGTAGCGTTTGTTTATGGCTCTTTGAGTCATTGTTAGTTCTTTTTGTCTTGTTTTGTGGCCGGACCATTTTATCTGTTATTTCTTTATGTATTCGATGGCTGGTTCAATTTCGAGTTTCTTCCTCAGGTCAGTGTTTCTTGCTCTGTCCCTTAAGCTGTTTCCTGTCATTCTTCTGACACATTTCATTTCGGTGGGCGTTATCTTTCTTATTGTTCTAGAGTCCAGCGTCCTGATGATTGTCTCTTTTATAATCGCCTCCTGTATGATTGTTTTCTCTAACACTTGTAGATCACTTCTCATTATAACGAGCCTCCTGTATGATTGCTTTCTCTGACACTTGTAGATCACTTCTCATTATAACGAGCCTCCTGTATGATTGCTTTCTCTCACACTTGTAGATCACTTCTCATTATAACGAGCCTCCTGTATGATTGTCTTGTCTCACACTTGTAAATCACTTCTCATTATAACGAGCGTCCTGTATGATTGCCTTGTCTCACACTAACACTTGTAGATCACTTCCCATTATAACGAGCCTCCTGTATGATTGCCTTGTCTCACACTAACACTTGTAGATCACATCCCATTATAACGAGCCTCCTGTATGATTGCCTTCTCTCACACTAACACTTGTAAATCACTTCTCATTATAACGAGCCTCCTGTATGATTGCCTTGTTTCACACTAACACTTGTAGATCACTTCCCATTATAACGAGCCTCCTGTATGATTGTTTTGTCTCACACTAACAATTGTAAATCAACTTCTCATTATAACGAGCCTCCTGTATGATCGCATTGTCTCACACTAACACTTGTAGATCACTTCTCATTATAACGAGCGTCCTGTATGATCGCCTTGTCTCACACTAACACTTGTAGATCACTTCCCATTATAACGAGCTTCCTGTATGATTCCCTTCTCTCACACTAACACTTGTAAATCACTTCCCATTATAACGAGCCTCCTGTATGATTGCCTTCTCTCACACTAACACTTGTAGATCACTTCCCATTATAACGAACCTCCTGTATGATTGCCTTCTCTCACACTAACACTTGTAGATCACTTCCCATTATAACGAGCCTCCTGTATGATTGCCTTCTCTCACACTAACACTTGCAGGTCACTTCTCATTATAACGAACCTCCTGTATGATTGCCTTCTCTCACACTAACACTTGTAGATCACTTCCCATTGTAACGAGCCTCCTGTATGATTGCATTCTCTCACACTAACACTTGTAAATCACTTCCCATTATAACAGGCCTCCTGCATGATTGCCTTCTCTCACACTAACACTTGTAGATCACTTCCCATTATAACGATCCTCCTGTATGATTGCCTTCTCTCACACTAACACTTGTAGATCACTTCCCATTATAACGAGCCTCCTGTATGATTGCCTTCTCTCACACTAACACTTGTAGATCACTTCCCATTATAATGAGCCTCCTGTATGATTGCCTTCTCTCACACTAACACTTGTAGATCACTTCCCATTATAACGAGCCTCCTGTATGATTGCCTTCTCTCACACTAACACTTGTAGATCACTTCCCATTATAACGAGCCTCCTGTATGATTGCCTTCTCTCACACTAACACTTGTAGATCACTTCCCATTATAACGAGCCTCCTGTATGATTCCCTTCTCTCACACTAACACTTGTAGATCCCTTCCCATTATAACGAGCCTTCTGTATGATTGCCTTCTCTCACACTAACACTTGTAGATCACTTCCCATTATAACGAGCCTCCTGTATGATTGCCTTCTCTCACACTAACACTTGTAGATCACTTCCCATTATAACGAGCCTCCTGTATGATTCCCTTCTCTCACACTAACACTTGTAGATCACTTCCCATTATATCGAGCCTCCTGTATGATTGCCTTCTCTCACACTAACACTTGTAGATCACTTCTTATTATAACGAGCCTCCTGTATGATTCCCTTCTCTCACACTAACATTTGTAGATCACTTCTCATTATAACGAGCCTCCTGTTTGATTCCCTTCTCTCACACTAACACTTGTAGATCACTTCCCATTATAACGAGCCTCCTGTATGATTCCCTTCTCTCACACTAACACTTGTAGATCACTTCCCATTATAACGAGCCTCCTGTATGATTGCCTTCTCTCACACTAACACTTGTAGATCACTTCCTATTATAACGAACCTCCTGTAAGAAAATAACATCACTTTGACAGCAAAGCATTTCTTTCTTATTTTTTTTTTATTTACGTCAACTATTTAGCCATAACTGGAGGACAGATGCTCCTCAGAACCAATCTTGGTTAGCTGTACTCACAGAAAGAGCCTTACAAATCCCAAATGTAATTTCTAGTTATCATCATCATGTGCCATACTGGTTGCAGCAGACGATCAGGTCCTTTTGCAATTGGCTGTCCACGGTAAATCGTATCAGTTCTGGTGTTGATGGATCTTGTTATAATTTTTCTTATAATATTTGTTTGTTATCACACATGTAAATACTTTATTTGTTATCCCACATGTTAGTACTTTATTTGTTATCCCACATGTTAGTACTTTATTTGTTATCCCACATGTTAGTACTTTATTTGTTATCCCACATGTTAGTACTTTATTTGTTATCCCACATGTTAGTACTTTATTTGTTATCCCACATGTTAGTACTTTATTTGTTATCCCACATGTTAGTACTTTATTTGTTATCCCACATGTAAGTACTTTATCTGTTATCCCCACATGTTAGTACTTTATTTGTTATCCCACATGTTAGTACTTTATTTGTTATCCCACATGTAAGTACTTTATTTGTTATCCCCACATGTTAGTACTTTATTTGTTATCCCACATGTTAGTACTTTATTTGTTATCCCACATGTTAGTACTTTATTTGTTATCCCACATGTTAGTACTTTATTTGTTATCCCACATGTTTGTACTTTATTTGTTATCCCAGATGTTTGTACTTTATTTATTATCCAATATGTTATCAACTTTTCGTTGTCACTCATGTTATCACTTTTGATTATTATCACTCATATTACAACTTTTATTTATCACTCACGTATCACTTTTGTTTGTTATCACTCCTGTTATCACTGTTTTGTTATCACTCACGTTATTACATTTTTGTTATCACTCACATTATCACTGTTTTGTTATCAATCACATTATTACTTTTGTTTGTTATCACTCATGCTATCACTGTTTTGTTATCACTCACGTTATTACTTTTTTGTAATCACTCACGTTATCACTTTTGTTTGTTATCACTCACGTTATCACTTTTTTGTTATCACTCACGTTTTCACTTTTTTGTTATCACTCACGTTATTATTTTGTTGTTATCACTCACGTTTGTGACTGTTTTGTTATCACTCACGTTATCACTTCTTTGTTATCACTAACGTTTTCACTTTTTGTTATCACTCATGTTATTACTTTTTTTGTTATCATTCATGTTGTCACATTTGTTTCTTATCACTCGTGTAATCACTTTTGTTTGTTATCACTTATGTTGTCATTCACGTTATCACTTACGTTATCACTCATTTTATCAGTTTTCTTTGTTATCACCCATGTTATTACTCACGTTATCACTTATGTTTGTTATCACTCACGTTATCACTCATGTTATCACTTTTGTTCGTTATCATTCATGTTATCACTCATGTTATCACTCATGTTATCACTCATGTTATCACTTATGTTATCACTCTTGTTTGTTATCATTCAAGTTATCACTTATGTTATCATTCACGTTATCACTTTTTTTTTATCACTCATGTCACATGGTCACCAGAGGTTTTCAAATCTCTGTCTTGACGAGCACACATCTCTATACCATCTCACACAACTGTTTGTCACTGCTACTTCAGTTGATTTGCTCATGCATGACTTTCCAAGATGATAAAACAAACATCTCTCTTCTATCACACATTCAAAGTGATTAGACAAAGCTGTCTTCTCAAATGTAAAAATGTGCGTGTCTGAGAATTGAAACTTGCACCCCCTGGAAACACTCAGATTTGTCAATGTTTTGTTTTGTTACAAAATTATGAGCATTCATTTCTACAATCATCATCATCATCATCGTGTGCCTTCTCCGCAACGAAGGTTGGCTACCATGGATGGCCATTCTACTCTGTTTCTTGCTTTCATGGTGCAGGCTGTCATAGATTGACTTGTCCATCTTTTGATGTTACTCGTCCATGTTAGTCTTGGTCTGCCTTTGCCTCTTTTACCTTGTATTTTTCCTTCCAATATTACTTTTAGTAGGCTTTTGTGTCTTTTAACATGACCCAAAAATTTCATTTGTCTTGTCTTAATTGTATTTAGTAGTTATCTTTTTATTTTCAGTTGTTTTAAAACTTTATCGTTTGTTATCTTTCGTTTCCATCCAATTCCACCTATTCTTCTATAAATCCACATTTCAAAGGCTTCAATTTTCTGTTCTGTTTTCTTGTCTAATGTCCATGTTTCTGCACCATACAGGAATATTGAGAAGATGTAACATTTTGCTATTCTTAGTTTCAGCCCTGTTGATATTTGTTTTGTTGTTAGTATTGTATTTCTGCAATATCGTTCACAAACAAATATGGACTTTGGCAGAACATTTTACTTTATGTTTTTGTATTTGTCTGTATGTGTTCTTGTTTGTTGTTGGGATCATCATCACTGCACACCGGACGAACCTATAGGTGCCCCGGTATCTCCCTCGAGAAAAGCCGAGGAGAATCCTGGCCCACGTGCATGAGCTCCGTGACACGGTCTGGGGTGCACGGTGTGGGCAAGTTTCTGTTAACAAATTTACTAGGGCAGTGGCCATATTTATTACCTACTTTTATGTTGTTTTTACTGCCAAGGGTTCTTTAACGTGCGCAAGAGCACACGAGACCTCCTGTTTATTGCCGTTGTCCAAGAGGGCTAGACATCCGATCTCACTACCCAAGAGAGGGCTAGACATCGGATCTCACTACCCAAGCGAGGGCTAGACATCGGATCTCACTACCCAAGAGAGGGTTAGACATCGGATCTCACTACCCAAGAGAGGGTTAGACATCGGATCTCACTACCCAAGAGAGGGTTAGACATCGGATCTCACTACCCAAGAGAGGGCTAGACATCGGATCTCACTACCCAAGAGAGGGCTAGACATCGGATCTCACTACCCAAGCGAGGGCTAGACATCGGATCTCACTACCCAAGAGAGAGTTAGACATCGGATCTCACTACCCAAGAGAGGGCTAGACATCGGATCTCACTACCCAAGAGAGGGCTAGACATCGGATCCCACTACCCAAGAGAGGGCTAGACATCGGATCTCACTACCCAAGAGAGGGCTAGACATCGGATCTCACTACCCAAGAGAGGGTTAGACATCGGATCTCACTACCCAAGAGAGGGCTAGACATCGGATCTCACTACCCAAGAGAGGGCTAGACATCGGATCTCACTACCCAAGAGAGGGCTAGACATCGGATCTCACTACCCAAGAGAGGGCTAGACATCGGATATCACTACCCAAGAGAGGGCTAGACATCGGATCTCACTACCCAAGAAAGGTCTAGACATCGGATCTCACTACCCAAGAGAGGGCTAGACATCGGATCTCACTACCCAAGAAAGGTCTAGACATCGGATCTCACTACCCAAGAAAGGGCTAGACATCGGATCTCACTACCCAAGAGAGGGCTAGACATCGGATCTCACTACCCAAGAGAGGGTTTGACATCGGATCTCACTACCCAAGAAAGGGCTAGACATCGGATCTCACTACCCAAGAGATGGCTAGACATCGGATCTCACTACCCAGAGAGGGCTAGACACCGGATATCATTACACATAGAGGGCTAGACATCGGATATCACCTACCTAGAGAGGGCTAGACACTCGATATCACTACACAGAGAGGTCTAGACACCGGATATCACTACTCAGAGAGGGCTAGACACCGGATATCACTACACAGAGAAGACTAGACACCGGATATCATTGCCCAGAGAGGGCTAGACTTCGGATCTCACTCCCCAGAGAGGGCTAGACACCGGGTCTCACTATTCAAGAGATCAGGTTAATGTAATGAGGGCTAGACATCGGGTCTCACTAGCCAAGAGATCAGGTTCATGTAATGAGGGCTAGACATCGGGTCTCACTAGCCAAGAGATCAGGTTCATGTAATGAGGGCTAGACATCGGGTCTCACTAGCCAAGAGATCAGGTTCATGTAATGAGGGCTAGACATCGGGTCTCACTAGCCAAGAGATCAGGTTCATGTAATGAGGGCTAGACACCGGGTCTCACTAGCCAAGAGATCAGGTTAATTCTAAAATCATAAAAATACCACGGATCAATTTTGTTCCTATTTTTGAAAAAAACCCTCCTGCGTTTCCGGTTGGCTTGAACCCGGATCCTTCCTGTCCTGAGGCCGACTACCCAGCCATCTTCAAACCCCCCCCCCTCCCCACCCTCTCCACCTATTCTGAATACTGTCACAAACTGGAAGCATTGGCATACGATTATCACTTGTGAGAAGGTTGAGTCTCTGCTCATCCGTTAGCTGATGTGCCCAAGTGTAGAACTAAAAAACCACTCTGATATGAAGACAAGCAGCTGTGCTCAGTGACAACCCATGAAGCAGGTTTGCAACAGCCGGTCTCGACCCTGATATAACAATTAATATTAACCGCTTTGATGTGTTCCCCTGCGTGTTTGCGCGCGCCCTCGGGTGTGACGTGAAATTACAGCAATAATACTGGTTTACGAATAATCGATAACTTAATATGAACATTATGGCTGCACTATAAAGCGTACAATCATTTATAACGGCTACATATATTCCCCTTTCTAGCGATAAAAATATACGCATCTAATTCTGTTTGTTATTTGTGTTCTTCGTCAGCGGTCTATTAATGCTCTTGACGGCAATGATCGCCAAAAAGGCCGACGTCGTGTCTTCTATGGTTCCCCTGTGCTGACTTGCTTCTGTGAGACAAATTTTCGCTCGCTTCTTGAAGATGGGACAGGCTGCTCCAATCTGCAGGAATGTGATGTTCGTCGTCACAGGTGAAAGCCATTTTGTGGAGGTCTGTTCTGAAGACAGGTGTCCAACCTGGAGGTAATGTTTGTTTGAGTCTAACGTTCTGATAACTCACTTCTCTTGTTCACTTATAAACTTTGCGTCACATCTCCTCGAAGAAGGCCGCTGACCACAACGTGGGATCTGTTTACTGTGTGTCAGTATTCTTCTTGCCTTCCTCATTTGCCTTTCAGCGTCGAGAGGAGATATAATTTGCGGTATTTTGTTCTTCTGTTCGCCTCTGTTGCTGTTATGTTTCCTAGCGTTTCTAATATTCCGTCAATCCATATTTTTCGTGGTCGACCCTTGGGTCTGGTGTTCTCGCAACGTTTATTGAAGGCTCGTTGTGTTGTTTTGATCTTTCTGCCTTGTCACGTGGCCAAATCATTTTGTCTGTTGTTTCTTTATATATTCTATGGCGGGAGTTATTCCTAGCTTTTTTCTCAGTTAATTATCTCGACCTTATCTCTCAGGCTGTTTCCTATCCTTAGTCTGACACATTTAATCTCAGTAAAGTTTATTTTTCTTATTGTTCTTGCATTTAGGGTCCAGGTCTGGCACAACGTTGGCATGAAGATTGTATTGTAGAGTGTCTGACTGTGTTGTAGAGTGTCTGACTGTGTTGTAGAGTGTCTGACTGTGTTGTAGAGTGTTTGACTGTGTTGTAGAGTGTCTGACTGTGTTAGTGTTTATTTTTAATTCAAAAAACCAAAAACTCTAACCAAAGGTCAAACACAAACCAATGGTAGCATACAAACACAAACCAATGGTAGCATACAAACACAAACCAATGGTAGCATACAAACACAGAGATCAAATTCCCTAGATGCCCATATTTTAGATGACACCTTCTGTTGAGACCACGATTTTCAGTTTGCTTCCGGTTGTCATTTCAGCAAATATTTGTGTTGTTGCATCATGTCTGAGAGAACAAAACAATCATCATCATCATCATCATCACCAAACACCATGCCTGCTGGCGTAGGTGATCATGTTTCTCCACAACTTTCAATCTCGACAGTCATTTAT
This sequence comes from Megaustenia siamemsis, assembly GCA_032433765.1. Taxonomy (NCBI): domain Eukaryota; kingdom Metazoa; phylum Mollusca; class Gastropoda; order Stylommatophora; family Ariophantidae; genus Megaustenia; species Megaustenia siamemsis. The sequence goes on along the minus strand of JAVIAB010000047.1, from coordinate 9,848,365 downwards.
CATTTCCAGTGTTGACCTTCTGCCAAGCCATTCTCTTAAGCTGTGGCGATTCATGATTGTACAAAGAAGTTACGACGGTGGTTTTCTGTTGCCTTCCGTCGGTTTGTTTACGGTTGGTTGCGCTAGCCTTTGACTAAAAAGTCTCACCAACAAGGCAGTGGAGTTCGTTTACTTCAGGGTACCCTCCCTTAGCCTTTTACTCTCCCTAGCTTACCTGCAAGGCAGCAGGGCAGCCGCAGGTTGTACGGTCTACTGCATACAGTAAAGTAAAGAGTAAAGAGCCCCGACACGCCATGTGGCGTATAGGGAAATATGGTGTTAATGACCATAATTTTTACAGACCTTCGGCACATGATTTTTGAGGTAATGTGGTCGGTATTACGCCCGTGCTCTTTACTTTTCCAGAAAAAAAGCCGGTACCAATTTAAGGCTGGGTGAACCCCGAAGCCGTCGATCTGGATCGAACCCCTTGTCCTTTGTAGTCCAGTTCACTAATCACTGAGCGGTCGCAGCTCCCATTGCATACAGTAGCAGGTAAAACTACCCGACCTGACTCGGTCACAAAACAATACAGAGACTAAACAGAACTGCTAACAGGACCACAGCGAATATGTTCTACACCTGCTTCTCTTGTTCTGTCCCAATAAGTTCTTGTCGAACATTGTTCATCGGAGAAATAATTGCTTCTCTCCCTTGTAGTGGTAAGTGAGTTCCACCACTCCTCGCTGTCTTCCTCTCTCTTTCTGTCTTTCTGTGTCTTAACTCTATCACTGGTGACAACAAAACGCTTCTGCTGCTCCTTTATCACTCCGCTGCTGTTGTTGATATCAAGATCAAGTGGAGGGAATATCACAAACAGCGTACTTGAGACAGATTCTGTCCCCCTTCATTCAATCCACGAGAATATAAAAGCAATACTTATAACGAGACAAGAGTGGAGGGCCAGGTCGTCGAGAGACACGATAACACATAAAAGAAGACGTCCCGACATTTATAGCTTGTATGTGCCTGATAAATGGTGTCACCTTTGCGGTTTATTTCCCGGCTTTTGATAACAAATACGTAGCGTTTAAGTAAAGTGTTTAGACAGTGGTTTTCAAAGTTGGGGATAGCCTCCACCATTCCTTCTCTCGTGGGGTAGGGGTGTTTTCTCCCGTCACATCCGGTGTCGGGATAGCATGAGTGTCCTCACTCTCTCTTGCCATGGCTAGTCAGCTTGTGTTGTTGCAGGTATTTTTAATACAATCGCGCTACATTTAATACCATCTCGCCATTTATAACCCATCTCACCTTCTATAATACCACCTCCTCACCTATAATACCACCTCGACACCTATAATACCATCTCACCACCTATAATACCATCTCGTCATCTATAATACCATCTCGTCATCTGTTATACCAACTCGCCATCTATAATACCATTACAACATATATAATACCATCTCCCCTTCTATAATACCATCTCACCATCTATTGTACCATCTCGTCATCTATAATACCATCTCACCATCTATAATACTATCCCGCCACCTTTAATACCATCTCGTCATCTATAAAACCGTCTCGCCATCTATAATACCATCTCGCTACCTTTAATACCATCTCGTCATCTGTAATTCCATCTCGCCATCTATAATACCAGCTCACCACCTATAATACCATCTCGCCATGTATAATAGCATAACACCATCTATTACACTATCTCGCCATCTTTAATACTCTCTCACCATCTATAATACCACCTCGCCATCTATAATATTCTTTCACTATCTATAATACCATTTCGTCATCAATAAAAATCCATCTTACCATCTATAATAAACTTTCACCATCTATAATACCATCTCGTCATCTATATTACCATCTCGCCACCTTTGATACAATCTTTTCATTTTAATACTATCTCGTCATTTACAATAATACCATCTTGTAATCTATAATACCATCTTGTAATCTATAATACCATCTTGTAATCTTTAATACCATCTCACCACCTATAATAACATCTCACCATCTATAATACAATCTTGTAATCTATAATACCATCTCACCATCTATAATACCATCTCACCATCTATAATACCATATTGTAATCTATAATACCATCTCACCATCTATAATACCATCTCACCATCAATAATACCATATCACCATCAATAATACCATCTCACCATCAATAATACCATCTCACCATCTATAATACCATCTATAATACCATCTCACCATCTATAATACCACCTCACCATCTATAATACCATATCACCATCTATAATACCATCTCACCACCTATAATACAATCTCACCATCTATAATACCATCTCACCATCTATAATACCATCTCACCATCTATAACACCATCTCACCATCTATAATACCATCTCACCATCTATAATACCATCTCACCACCTATAATGCAATCTCACCATCTATAATACCATCTCACCATCTATAATACAATCTCACCATCTATAATACCATATCACCATCTATAATACCATCTCACCATCAATAATACCATATCACCATCTATAATACCATCTCACCATCAATAATACCATCTCACCATCTATAATACCATCTATACTACCATCTCACCATCTATAACACCATCTCACCATCAATAATACCATATCACCATCTATAATACCATCTCACCATCAATAATACCATCTCACCATCTATAATACCATCTATAATACCATCTCACCATCTATAATACCATCTCACCATCAATAATACAATCTCACCATCTATAATACCATCTCACCACCTATAAT